>APFE031742742.1:69666-96484 GCA_000404065.3 Pinus taeda | reverse complement strand
TGACAAGATCTCCTTACTTAGGTTAAGCCTTATGGACACAAAGAAGGCTCTTGCAACTCTAACCTCTTGATATCTTCCTTTCAGCACAAGTATTCCCACTACTAGAACTAGAACTAGCTTGCTCAAGGCATGGAGACAAGCTTTTATAGATGAAAAGCAAGAGATAAGATCAATCACAACAATAATGGATTTGGCTTCATCACTTGGAAACTTCTATGGAATGGTGTAAAACTACCTCCCATTCAAGGAGATTCGAAGCCAAACCATCCTCACTTAACTTGGATTCAGTTGGTGAATGAGTTGGATAGAACTTTCGGAGGTTGATTGGTTAAAAACTTTGCCCAAAAAGGTTGGCGCAATTGCGACTCTAGGACAGAGCGCTAATGGCACGCCCCTTTTATAGGATTTTCCCCATTGGCGCGGGGAGTACATAGTGTGCCAACGCTAATGTAAAAAGGGCTATTTTTAAGGGCAAGCTACAGGAGATGTCTTTAGGGCATATGAAGCTCATGTTCAGAGGTGAATGATTCAAGTGGTTTCAAGTCTTGTCACTTCTCACAAGTCCCAGAATGTGTCCTCCAAGATACGGGAGAGGGGTAACAAGGACGGTGACAAACGGTGACAAATTACTGTGTAACACCCCTATCACAAGAGCCGTTTGAATATCTCAAGTAAAAAATTAAAGTAATTTCTTTGAAAAATATTTAACTTAGCTCAGCTAATGGTCTACAACTACTTATGTTAGTGCTTAGTTAAATGAGTAGGTTGTAGGATAAGAACATCAAATTTAGGCATGGTTTCAAGGGGAGGTGGTGCTATCCTTTACCATTGATGAAAATGGGGGAGTAGTGGCCCAAACATTGTGGAATGACAACTTCCAAATTGGAGAAGTTGCCCAAACAATGTTGAATGACAACATCCAAGGGGAATTGGGGCTAAAGAACATCTAAAAATATGATTGTTCAAGAGGAGTTTTTATAAGAAAATAAGAGTTTGAAAGATTTCTGTGGGAGTGTGGTTATCTGTTATAGCCGTCAATGGTACAACAATGTTTTCCAATGTTGCCATCAATTCCAAAGGGGGAGATTATTGGGAAAAATGTTGTCATTAATGTCAAAGGTTGTGGTTCCATGGAGCTTGCTAAGAAAGTCAATTTCGAGGGGAATCCTCCGTTAGGTGCAATTTTTAGTAGAGAACCACAATAGTAGTAGGAAAAGTGAGGAAGATAAAAATATTATAACCATGATGGTTGGGTGGCACAGTCTTTGAAGGCACTTTTATCTCAGGGGATATTCTCATTTTAATTTACAATGTGCTTAGATGGATAGATATTGGAAAGACCTTTCCAATGCTATAAGGAAGCTTGAAGAAATCCAAAGGATGTTGGAGTTATGGATAGTTGAATTTGCAATGTGCTTAGATGGATAGATATTGGAAAGACCTTTCCAATGGTATAAGGAAGCTTGAAGAAATCCAAATGATGTTGGAGTTATGGCTAGTTGAATTTTTGGAAAAGTTCCACGCCTTAAGGTTTTGCATAGCCTTTATGTTTTGCAAGAAATTTCTTTGTTAAAGAAATTTCAGATTTAGGCAAATTTTTGAAAGAGTTGGAATAGTCAGGCCTTTGGCATAGTTGGTGGGTCAGTATAGTTGGGAGTTTGTCTTTTTTGGGAGTTTCACTAGGAGTACAAAGGAATGACCCCAAACCCCTAACCCACATCTAGTGTCAGACTCAAAGTAGGAAGACTTAAAATGTATGTTATGTTGGCCAGTCGATGATTGGGTATTCAGACTATTTTCACACTAAAAAGACCTCCTAACCTCCAAGTTGTGGTTTTAAGCACTTAGAAGTTGGCCCCTTGGTTCTAGCCCTTTGGGCATATGATGCCAAGCCATTAGGCGTGCATAATGGAATGTTTGATTGCATTCGCTGAATTTGAAAGTTCACTAATGTTAGATATATACTTATAGACACTACATAAAACTTGTGATATACCAAAATTTCTAATTCAAACATATTTTATTAGAATTATATGCCAGAATAAAAAACACAACATAGAATTGAACTACACTGGTTGATTACAACATATCACAATTAATGCGGTTTGTGTAGCACATTTTCTTTAGTAATGGGATTCCTTTGGTATTGCACATATGATAATGGAGGACAAGTTTCAGTCAATTCAGAATGAGAATGCAATTTTAGTAGAAAAAAATTGTGCAAGTACTATGATCAATTAATTGGTAAAGGAAGACATGGTGAGAATCTAAGGATCGTTGGTATCATGCAAGAAATCATTATGTGTACTTATGATTACTGGTTTTGTGCTCCGTTATTTCATTCCGTACAAGTTCTAATTCATTTAATGTGGTTCTTAAACTACGTTACAGAGTTGGAGGACACTCTCTATATAGTGTCATAGTGAAATTATTCTCTAGTGTGGTTAAGACTATAACAAGTTGGGGTTGTTTGTGTGCATGTTGTGTATGAGCTGAAATAGAGTGGAACAATAGAGTGAGTTGTGTGCCAATGTTGAGTTTGTTGCATGAAGTTCAAAGAGTGCAGTAGACCAGAATGTGTAGAGACAAAGGCGTCTAAGTGTGGGGGTGCAGAAAAAATGAGAGAGAGCTATAGAAAGACAACATATCAAGTCACTGTTTATTTTGTAATACTAATGTAGGCCATTGTTATCAATTTTAAAATGTATGAAAAGTAGAACACTTGGTTGAATTGGGTAAGGGCATGCATTTATAAGAGTTTGAAGGCTCTAGGTAAGTTAGGGCTTGATTAATTGAAGGGGATTGGCGCCTACCGTGAGTAGGTGCTCACCAACATATGTGTAATCAGAATTGGTGCATTTATTATCATCATAAGACAAAACAAGATTTGGTGATTTTTTTCCCAGAAGGATTTCCATGTAAATCATTGTGTTCATATGTATGTGAATGTTGGTCTCTCGTGTGTTGTATGATTATATGAAATTGAAAGCTTAAGTGCTCAAAATAAAAGAAAGAAAAATTGTTAATTATTGATTCACCCACCCTTCCAATAATTCTTGATTCCCAATATCTGGATAGATCACTTTGTTGTATACAATGAGGACTTCATGGGAGCACCAGTCTGGATACAAGTGCATTCACTACCTCAAGATTTTTGGGAGGATGAAACCTTGGCTGGCATTAGTAACTCGCTTGGAATTTTTTTTAAAGCCTTTGAAGTCACCAAGCAAGCTAGGTATATCTATTAAGCCAACATTTATGTTTAGAGAAACATATTTAAACCTCTTTCTGAATCAATAAATATCTTTACCAAGATGATCTTAGGAAATAGCTACCTGAATATGATCACATCCCCTATTGCCTTAGTGGGTCCTGATCCAGGTTTAGATTTAAGTTTTCCAAGCAAATCCCTACACTACTTGCCCTTTTGGCATCAACTCGTGAAGCGCGGACTGAAGTCTCACTTGAGGCAGTATGGGGGGTGCTGGAACAAAGTTTCCACACCCAGATATGAGCGTGATGTCGTTTTATGCCCTAAACCTTCCTTCGCGTAAATCGATAAGCCCTTAAGGCTTATCGATATAAATTCCTTTTATCAACCTCTAGACCTTCATGAAGGTCAACAACTACCTTTTGTGGACCTTAAATAGATGAATCAACCACTTACGCACCTTTTTCATTGTTCCTATCTTTGTATCTACCCAAATCATCTTAAATGTCTGATAACTTTAACATGCATTAAGATACTCTTCGCATAATTAGATATTATTACTTGTGTTCATATGACAATACAAATAATGTAGAATCGTGCATTAATACAATATTAATTCATATACCCATCATTCATCATAACATATGTTACCACTCAGAATCTTCCTTAGAAGTTATTAGAAGAAGGAAGAAATTGAGGTAACCACAAACGAATCTTTTAAGTATAGTCTCTAGCCAACCTATGACTCAGAGAGGGCTCTCACTATATAATTTAACTTTATTTTTCTCAGATTTTAGGCTTGTTCTTAATTTCCATTGGGGTTTTGGTTTTGAATTGAAGGTTGGGTGGTGGAATTCTCAGAATAGATGGATAGAGCAAGGTCTTTAAGCCATTGGGCTATGGATTCAATAATTGGATAGCAGAACTGGATCAATTCACTAAAGGGAATGTTCACAGGGCAGGCTAGCAGAGTAAAGTTCAAATCTGTAGGTCCAATTGGTGAAATGATCTTTACCAGGGTGAGAGAGAACTTAAGAATCCTCAGACTAAGATTAAGATGAATAACAGGGGATAATCATGAACAAAGGGCACTTAAGAATCCTTTGCTATAGATCACAAGGAACTACCTAAACTAAGGAGCAATCAAGAATTCCCTAACTTAGATTTGTGAAGAAAACATTGAACATGCATAACAGTCAAGGTAGAGTGCAGTTAAGAAATTTATGAGATATCATTCCATGTTATAGCATTCAGATTTTTAGGGATACAAGTAAGGTTGTGGAAAAACTTAAAGAAAAATAACATTGAACGTGAGATAATACTTATTTGAACTTTGCTTTACACAAGAATCCAGTGAAATATGTGATATTTATTCCTTGATCCAGCTAGCTGATCCAGTCATTGATACAATAGAATTTCATAATTAAGAACAAGAAGTCTATAGAAATGTTTGGAGTCCACCCTACATACTTCGAATTGTGAAGTATTTACACAAAAAAGTATTACAAAATATCACAAAACAACTTGAGATTTAATCTAGGAAATACAAATATCTTCTTGCAAGAAGATAGAGACAGCGAATGAACTGTTTCACGCTATCCCTTTTATTATGGTTGTACTGGACTTTATTATTGAATTTGTAGCCCTTTATGCTGGCTTGTAGTTGTGGAGTTTCATGCTACAGTCTTCTTTACTTTCATCTTTCAACTGATACTCTTTGACTTTGATACTCTTTGACCCTGCTACCCTGTTTTCATTTGTTTACCTAGCTGGCTTCATTTTTACTGTGCGGTAACTTTTTGCTGTAAATTTATCACAGTAAATATGTCATTATCTACCACCATTCTGTATCAAGTAATTTCACATTCATCATCCTCTTATAGATCTCATCAGCTTTAGTATATTTGGTAAAATTGGGCTTGGTGAGGAATAAATGTTTGACCTCATGTTCCAAAAAAAACAAGTTTTCAAATGTGTCATATAACACTTTGCCTGTTGACAGGGCTTTTATGGATGAAGAGCTGGCTTGTTCCTTAGCCAACTATCTAAGTCTATTACCATAGTCCAATTGTGTCATGAGTTTGTCATTTATAACCATAGGACTGGGCAGACCCGTTTCCCTCAAAATATGGAATTTAGCCATGAACCTTTCAATGGCTACCTACATATTGTGGATTTTTTCTTCTAAGTTGAGCATAAGGTTCCTTTTGGAAAGGACCTTCCTGATTTCCAAAATGGTGGCAAATCTATCTTCTATATCTAGCTCATGGAGCTCGTATCTGTTCTTATTGTTGAGGAAGTGGATGAGTCTATTTGCATCCTCAGGCTTATCTCCCAATTCCTCCTTTACATTCTGGATAGCTTTTGTAGCTACCGTCACTAACTCTGTTTGTTCAAAAATAACTTGGATTGATGGCCAAATATCATTGACAGAGTCAATGATATTGGCCCACAACATTTCCTTGGTTTGCCCAAGTGGTTTCTCCAGTGTTAAGTCTTTCTCTAAAACTTTGATCCTCTCACCCATTCTCTGGGCTTTTTGTGCTTCTTGTTTTTGCTTTAGTTGGGCAAGTTTGTAGTCTGTTTTCAAACTTGAAACCTTTTCTCTTAACCTATTCATTTCAATAGCTTGGATAGACATCTCTTCCATGGCTTTGACTAGTTATGCTACTTTATCTCCTGATGCACCTGTTGTTGTTGTATATTCTATTTGCGACTGGAAATGCTATGGTAGGAGGAGTAGTGGGTACCAGTGATGCTGCCGGTGTGGAAGGAATAGCTTTGGATATTGTTGGGATGACATCCTTGGAAGTTGTGGCCATGTTGCTTTGCTTCTGTTGAATTAAAGCATCCAACTCCTTTTCTGTCTCCTTTAGCTGATCATTCAGCTTCAAGATGAAGTCCATCAACTCCTCATGTTTGGTTTGATTCTCTATGACTTCTAGAGTTTGAGGATGTTGTAGCTAGGTTTATTTCAATTACCTCTTAAGTGCAACAATATCATCATTTTTCTTCTTAATAAGCTGCTCTGTAGCTTTTATATCCTTGAGATCGTGTCCCAATTCAATCGGTAAGTCCTCTAACGACTTGATCCTTGTATCCTTAGCCTATGAGGAGGCCTTCTATAACTAGAATTGTGCTGAGATGTTGTTCAAAGAGTTCTGTAACTGATGGGCAGCTAAGGCTTTACCTGTAAGGGTGGAGTATATCATCTCTCCAGTCTATTTGTGTAGTTCAATCTGGTCTATGGGATGAATATCCCTTGCCGACACTTCAAAATCTACCCTTTTGAAATATGATGCTGTCTTTGGCTACTGGGCTATAGGCTTAACAAAGTTCATTTGCAACTTTCCCTCTTTAATTCCAAAGGCTGACATTAGCCTTGTTTGATTGGCAGGAGTCAGCTTTAGGTATTATGCATATGTTTGGGCCTTAAGCCGCTCATTTCTAGCTTTGATTTCTTTGTATCTCTCATTGATATCTTGATCTTTGTCAGCAGGCATTCTAAAGGATGACACTTCAACACTAAGCTGCCTTTCCAACATCTGAGTCTGAGATGTGGAAGGCTCTTGCATGCCTCTAGATGGAGTGGTAGGCCTCCTTCTCTCTGCTCCTGTATTTGTGACGTCTGCTAAGTATTCAGTATATTCCTGCTCAGAGGGTGGATTTAGCCTTTGCCTCTTGTTTGATTCCTGCTGCAAATAGGAGGTGGTCATTCTTGAAGTGGAAGCCCCTTATTTCTTTTTGGGATCTTCTCCTCATTCAGAGGAGTCCACATGACTGGAGGGGTACTCATGGTTCTTTCTGGTTCTTCTAGTACCTGTTGAAAAGTGTTGTCATCAAGTTGCTTTTCTAAATCAATTAGAGCATTCTCTAAGTCTACTTTGGTGCTGTCTTGATCTACTAGGGTTGTTGGGCATGGAATCCCCCCCAGCATGTTTTGGGGCTCAAAGCCCAAGTTTTGGTTAAATGTATTGTAAGACTCCATGAATTGCGGGCACGGAGCGCGAAGTATGGGTTGAGTCATAGGGTTTTCCACCCTAAATTATTGTAAGGTAATGTAAAGTCATGTCGGCCTACCCATGGTCCATGGACCATGGGATTGTATAAATAGAACGAGGCTCTAAGTTGTAGGAAGAAGTGAATAGGAGAGAAGAATACGAATGGTTTGAGCATAGAATAAGAGTCTAAGTGTATTGGGTCATAGTAGTAGGAAGAGGCTCTGCAGCTGAGTGCGTAGAGGCTTAGTAGAGTCCACAGTTGAGTGTGCGAACCCCTGCAGCTAAGTGCACAGGGCGGGGTCATGTCTGTAATCTTGAACAAAGAATAATAAAGAGAAGTTGATTCTAGTTTCTGTGCATCTGCTTGTGTATTGCATTCTTTACATTTATGTTTTTTTGTTTATCACGCGCACTTATATGATTACTGGAGATACTATTAATTATTATTAATCTTACACCGGTCAATTAAGTAGTTGAGTAATAATAGATTAAATAGAAAGGAACCTATGTATAATATGGGTCGCGCCCTGGGTGGGGCTACACGAAGGTGGCCTCACAGGTTGCAAAGGACTAATAGCTATGCGTAGTGATGTGCATGCAGGGTCAAATTGCAGAGCACCAGAAGCTCATCAGACATCCCCAGGGTGCGAAAACCTAGTTCTAGAACCCTCCCATACTACTTTGGGTGAGACCTCAGTCCACGCTCTGCGGATTCTTATCGAAAGGGCTAGTAGTACCAAGATTTGTTTGGATAAGTCACCTCTGAACCTAGGTCAGGCCCACACAAGCCAACAAATGGTTCTATTGTCGCAATAAGGGGGATACACGTAGAATCAACATGTCACAAGGTTTTCGCCTATGCATGGGGGGCTGTGCTGCCACGCGGGTAGGCTGGGAAGTGACCATTTGTGTCATTGTTCATGATGGGATGTCCGATTTAAGGCAAAAGGGAGCGGGTGACAGGCATTTAAGACATGAATTATGGGCAAGATTTGGGACAATATGCCACCAAGAAAGCATTAACGGCCCATAATTGGGGGGAATGGTCAAATTTAAATTCATAAGGTGCTATAAAACTCTAGGGGCTAGCCACATGACAACACTTGTTCACTTGAGATTTGAGCAGTTGATTAGAGCCCATAGTGTCCAGTGTCGAGCGATATTCAAGCCCCGAATTTTATGAACGACCACATATCGTTCAAACAAGATGGAAGCTACAAGGAGAGGTGTGGGCTTTGTAGAAAGAACCATCAACGAAGTCGCCTAGAACTCCATGGTGCAGGATGTTCCTGGAGATGCTGGGGACACGCCAGAAATCCCAAAATCACCTGAGACGCCGAGGTTGAAAAAAGATAAGCAAGCAGCGGGACCAGTCTGGATGTCCCCATGGAATTTGTGATTCGGTAAGCTCTCAATGGAAGAAAAGGGCAAGGTTGTCACCATTGAGACAAACGAGGAGGAGGAGGACCTACAGGCTCTCGTCAATGAGATAGAGGAAGCAGAGAACATTGTTACTGGGAATAGTGTCCACTTGGAGCTGTTATTCCCACTAAGGCTGGTAGCTATCTTAGAAACAAACAAGTAAAGACTACTTTCATTTTCCTTTATGCAAATAGATAAGAGTGGAACAAAGGACACCAACCTTAGTCTTGCTCTTGGCTCCTTACTTGATTCCTCTCCTTCCTGATAGATCTTTGCCGCTTCTTCTTCATCTGCCCAGCTTCAAAGAGCACCTATGGAATCAAAGCAGCATACTACTATTGAAGAATAGAGATCTATATTCATAAATAACACAGGACCAGATATGTATTAACCATACAAATGCATATATAATCAAACATACAAGAATATGGAGGAAAACTTGAATAGCTTTATTAATATCAAGAAAAGTAGGAGGATTACAACCATATGTTCTGACCCAACATCATCCTCCAGCAAGAAAGCCCTTCTTCAACTCAAGTAAAGCTTAGATCACCCAACACTATGAAGTTTCACCAGAAAACCAACAACACTTCTCTACAAGATACAGAATTCCAGCCTCTGGATCTCTGTGATGAGGGATCCATATATAGATGATTGTAGGGGGTGAGTCATCTTCTAGGGTCTTGATTAGTGTCCTCTCTCTGATAGTTCCTAATTCCACTTGGAGAATGATGATCTCTTACTCATCCCTGGTTGAAAATAGAGAGGCAAGTGTCAAAGGGGAAGCTTCTAGAAGATTCCATGATCTTCCACCTCGCAAATTGTCCTTGCCATTTGTCCATTCGTGACCATCGCACCCTACAAAGGGGCCATTCAGTATGCATCGCACCCTTTACAATGGGAAGGTGATATGCATCGCACCCTCTGCACTGGGTATTAAGTATGGTCTAGATTTTTCCATTCATGAGCAGTTTTTAGTGGAGAACTTTTGGGAGATGATGTAATCAGCTGACCTTGTTCCTTTAGGTTGTGAAGCAACACTTTTAGGGACTTAGGAGCCCTCAGTTTATGGACATTTATGATTGGGGTTGAGATGCCCAAAAATGTCTATAACAGGGGGACCTCCAGAAAGGAAGGCGGAGTGCATGAGAAGGTGGGGGAAGGGTCTTGAAGGGGGCAGGCCAGGGCGATGGGGGGCTGTGAGCAAGGAACAAAGGCCTGGAAAATACTTGAAACAATGCAAAAAGATGAAGAAGTAGTATAAGCAGAGGAGGAAATAGATTCAAACATACCCATGGAGAATGCAGCCTCGGCAGCCGCCCTTGATCTAGTCATAGGAGGTGAGGGGTGCCTGTATGGTGCTTTTCCATGCTTCTTCTTAGCTTCTTTTACAGGTTCTTTCTCTATAGCAGCCACAACCGAATGATTCACTACCTCATCAGATGAAGGGGTGATTTTCCTTAGCAGGTGGGATCTTGTGCAGAATCGCCTTATCCTTGTCTCTTTCTCATGCCTTGCTATTCAGAGGGCAATCCTTGAAAAGATGTCCCACCTTATGGAACCATCTGCAGTGGAAAGGAACCCCCTCGTAATCTAGAATCTGTAGCCGAGAGAATGTTCTCCACTGTAATGTAATATGTTCTTGGAGACACCCCCTTGTATCCATATATACCAATATTCTAGAATATGCCATCATACTGGTGGATAAGTATTATTTATCGTGCTCCAGGTAAGTGCCTAGTGTATTTCCTATGCGCCAAAATATGTCCTCCGACCAAAATTGGAGGGGTAATCCAGGAATTCGAACCCATATTGGCCCAACTCCTATCTATTCTCTTTTTGGGTCGAAGAGTGGATTCCAGCATCGCAGAAGGACAGGGGCCTATTCAAAATGCCAGAAAGAGGATAGAACCCAATTCGTGTGCTCAGCTCTAGCAAACCGTAGAGCAAACCAACCACTAACAAAAGTTTGAACAAAGGGAAAATCGGCCAGGTGTTGTCCCCAAACCTCAGATAGCCATAGCTTCAACCGAGCCGTTATATAGCTCCTTCCTCGAATCCTACTGACCAGGACTCGATTTTTCGTGTCCATGGAGTCTCCCTATTGGATATCTTCCCCAAGTTTAATTATGACATCCTCCACTTTGGATTTGAAGCACTTGCATTTTTTGCTCAGCCTTGATGCAGCTTCAGAGGAGTTCAACCAACCCTCACATGGAGAAAGGTTTGAATGAGGGTTTCCAGGGTTTTGGTGTGAGCTGAGGGAAATGCGTCCAAGAGAGGAGGGATGTCAGCGTAGCATCCGGAAGGTGGAGCAACAGTACTAGGCGCCAGAGGAGACCCCTGTACCGTAATCGAGGGGTTTCTGGGAAGAGGGTTAAGGGAACCAACAGACGAAGGGGTAGGAGGATAACTCAAGGTAACAGCCACAAGGTTAGGGCTAATGCAGTCAGTCGTGAAGTTAGGTGCAAAAGGAGAAAGGGGAGGGGAGGAGGGTGTCGTCCAAATGGTGGGGGGGGGAGGGGTTCAAGGAAGGTCACCGTCGAACTGGAGGGCCTTGAGATTCAGGGCAGACCTACAATAGTGTCCGTTAGATCACAACAATAGGGAAGCATGTTGGCATTATGATACAGGTGTTGTCCTTGATGGCAACTCACTTAGATGAAAGTTCACAACACACTAGGTCAACAGCAAAGGATTATAGATCAAACTCCAAGGAATGAAGAAAGAGAGGTATACGCTGGTTCACTTTATTCAAGGCATGCATACAGGAGATTTAACAGAACAAAAGTAGTGTATAGCATTTAATGTATACAAGAGGAAAAGTGCGTACATGTTGGAAAACCAAGTTTTTGGTCCAAGGTATTTTATCCAAGGTATTTTGGTCCAAGGTAATTGGTCTGAGGCATTTGGTCCAAGGTATTGACCCTAGGTATTGGGTCCAAGGTATTGGTCCTAAATGGATTTGGTCTAAGGTATTGAGAAATGCCTAAGAGTATATAAGGAGGAGAAGATCATTAGGCCAATGTGTGCAAGAAACGAGATTCTAAGGAATACTTCTATTTGAAGTATATATTATGTTGCAGGGTTATGTTTGGGACTGGATCTAAAATTTTCATGTGCACCTTGAGTTCAACATTAGATTAGGAGTGATAAGACTTGAAATGACTTATTCTTGAATGATTTGATATTGATTGAGACCAGATATGATGTTTTTCCCATGTTATTTATCATGATCTAGGTTTGTCTGAAGTCTAAAATTGCAGCAAAGTTCTGAGTCAAAATTTGCAAATATGTAAGCAAGTTCGTCTTGAACAAAGCACGTGTACAGACAGGTTCGACTCTTTCAAGTGGCGTATACAAAAAGAAAATCTTTTGTTCAGATCTAATTGATCTATTTGATCAAATTTTGTTGTTTTACTATTGTCTGTCAATGAAGTCCTTTTAGATCTGAACGCAGAAGTGTTGTATAAGGAAATTGAGTCTGATTGATTGATTGATTGAGAAGGAAGGGTGATCCTTGCTACTATCTGTTTTGAACTCTGTAATATGACAATAGATATTCAAAATTTCACTGATTGGTACAGTCTGGTTCAAAAGTTTATGATTCAATATCCTTAGAGACAAACGCAGGTTGGGTTAAAGGAAGTAGCATATGCACACGGGTTCAAATAAGTAGTGTATACACTCTAATGCATGATTTTTGAGGTTATAGTTGGTTCTGGATGATGATACAGGATTCTAGGTTCAACACAGTGTTTTGGTGTCAGTGATCTGATTGTTCAGATTAACTGAATATTGGTTGATGCAGTTTCAGTTTAAAAGGATTTGTTGGGTCCAGTGTGAAAATTTGATGAAACGTGGCCTTCAGCTTTTGGTGTTGTGATCCAAGAGTATCCAGTCTGAAAAATCATGAAACATGGTCCTTGGTGGAAGAGTGGAGTTTTCTCTAGGCTAGCGCCTACGTACTAGTAAACATATTGGCTAGTACAAGAGCTAGGGGATTGTAGCTCCCTTCTAGTAGAAGCTGGAAAATGAGAGAATGTTGTAACCTTCTGCAGGTAGAAGCCTTCGTACTAGTATGAGTCTGCACCAGTACAAGATTGTAAACAGATTTTCTTATTATTAAAAGAAGACAGAGATGAAAGCAGCGGGTGCTTTTTACCCACATTAGGTTTCCACCTTAAATATTGGTGTTCATGTGTGTTGCTTATGTTTGATTCTTTATTCTACTTTTACTGCACTATCTAATAAATCTCTAATATACTGGTTTAAGCTCAACACATGATAAACTGTCTAAATCACAAGTTCTCTGCATATACGTTGGTTTCTTTAAGCACAGTCGCGTGTACATGCTAGTTCACTTCACTGAAGTAGCATATGTAAATCTGTTTGAGAAATAAAATTATTGATCTGATAATACTAATTCACACCCCCCCCCTAGTATTATTTCCAACAATTGGTATCAAAGCAAGTCCTTCAGAAGAAGCTTGATCGCTTGAAGGGAGATCCATTAACATGAATAATCAAGAAAGTGTGGGATCCATCAGATTGCTAATCTTCAATGGGAGAAACTTTGTTTATTGGAAAATAAGAACCACAACCTATCTATAATCGCTTGGAATGGATGTCTTTGAAATTGTCAAAGGAGGATATACATTTCCAACAATAATTCCTACAGATACAACAGGTAAAAAGCAATATGAAACCAATGCCAAAGCTGTCAATACTTTATTGGGAAGTCTGTCAAAATCAGAGTTTGTCAAAGTCATGCAGCTCAAATCAGCCAAAGAAATATGGGACAAAATTGTTCTGAGCTACGAAGGAGACTCTCAGGTAAAACGTGCTAAGCTTCAAACTCTTAGAATTCAGTATGAAACTCTTAAGATGCATAGTGATGAAATCATAGCTAGTTACTTCCTACGTATAGATGAGGTTGTCAATTGTATGAAGTATCTGGGTGAAGAAATTAAGGAAGTTACCTTAGTTGAGAAAGTTTTGAGATCCTTGTCTGCTAAATTTGAATCCAAAGTGTATTCCATAGAAAAAAAACAAGATCTTCAAAATATCGCTATGACACAGCTTCACAAAATATTAACTACCTTTGAGATGAGAAAAGGAGGACCATCAAATATGAGAGAAGCCGCATTCAAAGTTTTAGCAAAGGAAAGGAAGAACACAATGAATTAGGACATATTTCAAAAGAAGAAGATAGGTAAACTTTGTCAAAAAGCTTCAACGGGGTTTTGGAAGATTTCGAGGTAAGTTACCCTTCAAATTCTTTTCTTGTGGTAGAGTCGGTCATTATGCTGCCAGATGTCCTCATAAAAATATATTTGAAAAATGAAAGGAATATGCAAAAGGGAATAGAAAACAAGTTGTGAATAAAAGGAGTTACTATACTCATGAAGATAGTGATGGCTTATCTAATAGTGATGAAGATGAAACTAGACAAGATTACAGGCTTCTCATGGCTTATGACAATGATAATTTTTGGGATGCTTTAGAAGAGGAAGACATTAATGAAGAAATATCAAAACTCAAAATATGTTTAGAGGAAAATAATATTATTATAGATACCTTGACATACCAACTCGCTGAAAAAGAAAAACACAATGAAAAACTAGAATGTGAAATTGTGGGTCTAAGAAAGTATCTGGAGAAAACAAAATCTCTCAATCTTAGATTTGATAAAGGATCAGAAGCTTTAAATGAAATTATCAAAGTTCAGCATTCTCCTCTGATAAAGACGGGTCTTGCATATATTGAAGAAGCATCTCAATCATAGAAGCCTTCAACCTCCACCAAAAGCTATCTTGATGCAGCAAAGACCAATGAACAGTATGACAATCGTTAGCAAAGGCATAAAGTAGATCACCAGGTAAATTAAACTCAATTTACTCCAAGGATGAATAGAAGCCACAACCAACCTCAGGTAAATCATACTCAATTTGCTCCAAATATGAATTTCAATAGAAACTACAATCAACAGGTCAATAGATTCGATAGTCGCAAGAACTTCTTTAATGGGAAATGTTTTTCATGTCATAATTTTGGACACAAAGATGCTTAATGTGTTTCTTACAAAACCATCATGACTAGAGAAGCATGAAATCAAAGGAATGTAACAGGGATCAAGAAAAGTTCCTATAATAACTTTAATCTTCTAGAAAATGAAATAGAATGCTCAATCTGTAACAACTTTGGTCGTGAAGAATCTAAATAAAGGAGAAAATTTTGGAAAACATCTCAAAAGGAGCAAACTCCATTAAATCCCAAGATATGGAGAAGGAAAGAATCTAAAACAGAAATATGTGGTATAGCCTTGTATGCAAAAGGACAAGAAAATCAATGGTTCATCGATAGTGGATTCTCAAAACACATGACAGGTGATAAAGAAAAACTTCACTCATATAATGCCTTAGAAAATGAAAAGAATGTCTCATTTGGAAATGAAACTCCTACTATCGTAAAAGGTAAAGGCTCCATTTTCTTGAAAGAACAGGTTAAAGCTGGAAATGTTATGTATGTAGACAGTTTAAAGCATAACCTGTTGAGTGTTAGTCAAATGTGTGATCAAGGAAATGAAGTGGTGTTTCAATCAAATGGATGTGTTGTTCATGAGCTTGATATAGGAGAGACCATGATCAAAGGTACAAGAACTCAAAACAACTTATACATACTCAAGGGAGAATAACAACAGTGCTATCTAAGCAAAAATGATGAAACTGGTTGTGGCATAGAAGATTGGGACATCTAAGCTTTTCTCAAATAAGAAAAGCATGCAGATTCAAGGTTGTTCGTGATCTTCCAGATATCGACATCCCAGAAAATACAATATGAAAACCATGTCAAATTGGCAAGCAAACCAGAGTTCACTTCATGGAAAAGGAAGGGTCAACTAGTAAGCCTCTTAAACTTGTCCATACTGATTTATATGGAGCATCCAGGAAAAAGTCACCTCGTGGAGAAGAACACTTTATTTTGTTCATTGATGACTTTTCCAGAATGTGTTGGATAGGTCTTCTAAAGCATAAAGATGAAACTTTTGAAAAGTTCCAAGCCTTCAAATCTTTGGTTGAAAATGAATCAGATAGAAAAATCAAATGCCTCAAATCTGATCAAGGAGGGGAATTTACCTCGAATGAATTCTTTGACTTTTGTGAACAACATGGAAATTATCCACCGCAAGGACTCCTCAGCAAAATGGTGTGGTTGAAAGAATGAACAGAACAGTTCAACAAATGGCTCGAGCTATGCTAGATGAATCTAGAACTCCTACAACCTTCTGGGGTAAAGCTGCATTCGTTGCCGTAACTATTCTCAACCAAGAAAATGTTCGAGTAAACAACACTCAAACTCCACATGAACTTTGGTATGGTAAGACTCCTACTATAAAATACTTTAAAGTTTTTGGAAGCAAATGATATATCAAAAAGACTGATGAAAAACTTGGTAAGTTTGAACCCAGAGTAGATGAAGGTATTCTTCTTGGTTATTCTTCCAGAAGTAAAGGATATAAATGTTATAATAAAAGACTTGCAAAAATTGTTGAAAGCATTGATGTTGTAGTTGATGAAGCATGCAAAAATCCAAAACAGATAAAATCAACAGAAGATTATGACAATGAAGAAGATGGGGATTATTTTCCCACATCAAATCAAAATAATATTGAGGAAGAAACCAATGAAGCACTAGAAGAAGAGATAATGGTAGAAGAAAAGACTTCGTCCAGGTATGTTCAAAAAAATCATCCAAAAACACAAATTTAGGGGAAAAAGAGGCAGGTGTACAGACAAGAAGAAATATTACAAGGACATCAAGCTATCTAGCATTATTATCCTCCACCAAACCTGAAAATGTAAAAGAAGCATGCAAAAATGAATGTTGGGTCAAGGCCATGGATGAAGAACTTGAGTAAATTGAAAAAAATGATAGTTGGGAATTAATTCCTAGACCTCATGATAAAAATATTATAGGAACTAAATGGATATTCAAAAACAAGTTGAATGAAAATAAAGAAGTCATTAGAAACAAGGCCAGACTTGTTTGTAAAGGGTATGCTCAACAAGAAGGTATAGATTTTGAAGAAACTTTTGCACCTGTTGCCAAACTTGAAGCCATAAGGATGTTTCTTGCTCTTTCTAGCTTCCAGAAATTCAAAGTATACCAAATGGATGTAAAATCAGCCTCCCTAAATGGAGATTTAGAAGAAGAAGTTTATATTGAACAGCCAAAAGGATTCATTCTTGGAAATGATGCAAAACTTGTATGCAGAATCAAAAAGGTCCTATATGGTTTGAAATAGGCTCCAAGGGCCTGGTATTAGCACCTTAACAAATATCTACACCAACAAAGTTTTACAAAAGGTTTAGCAGAGAGAAATCTATATACAAAGATTGAAACTGATAAATTGCTAATTATTATTTTTTATGTTGATGATATCATTTTCGGTAGCAATGAAGAATCCATGAGTCATAATTTTGCTTCAGTAATGCAACAAGAATTTGAAATGTCCCTGCTTGGTGAACTTACCTATTTTCTTGGTCTATAAGTTCAACAAAATAAAGATGGTATTTTTCTTTCACAAACCAAATATCTCAAACAAATCTTGAAAAAGTACGGAATGGAAGATTCTAAACCTGTATGTACCCCAATGGTAATAGGATGCAGCCTCAGCGCAAATGATGAATCAACAGTAGTACATCAACCAACTTTCAGATCCATGATGACAGTATGCTTTATCTAACAGGTACTCGACCTAACATCATGCATGCCATAGGAATAGTTGGAATATTCCAAGCAAATCCAAAGGAATCACACCTTCAGGCAGTTAAAAGAATTTTCAAATATCTTAAAGGAACTCAGGACTATGGTTTATGGTATCCTAGAGATGTAGATCTTACTCTTCATGCATATATCGATGCAGATTGGGCAGGAAGTGCTGATGACAGAAAAAGTAATAGTGGTGGTGCATTCTATATGGGTTCTAGGTTAGTGTCTTGGTTCAGCAAGAAACAAAGTTCAATTTCTTTATCTACAGTTGAAGCAGAATATGTGGTTGTTACATCTTGCTGCACACAACTACTTTGGATGATGCAAACCTTGCAGGACATTCAGATCACATATACTCCACCCATCTCCATTCTATGTGATAATACAAGTGCCATCAGTATTTCAAAGAATCCAGTCATACAATCCAAGACCAAGCACATACCCATCAAATACCATTTTCTACGTGAAAAAGTGCTTGAACAAAAGGTAAAATTGGAGTATGTTCCCTCCAAAGAACAGGTTGCTAATATATTCACTAAACCACTGCCCAAAGAAACATTTTAATATCTCAGACAAAAGTTGGGAGTAGTTGCTGCATCATCCTACTGTTAAATCTATTTTTTCATAAAAAGGTTATTATACACGTGTTTCATGAAGTATAGTTGCGTACACACGTGGGTTTCTATGGGTCAAGGGGCATATATGTTTTTTTTTAGACAAGAAAAACAGTGGGGCAGGCTCTGATATGGATGCTCTGTCTGATGTTGATGGTTACATTCTATTGATATGCTCTGTTCATTAATTTTATCTAACTGACAAAGATGCCTTGATCATTGACTTGTTAACAATGCACAGGTAGCACAGGTTCAGGGGGAGCACTAGCCTTCACTCACATTCTGCATTGTTGGCATTATGGTTGCTGAGTCCAGCTATGGCTTCAGATATTTATACCTTTTGTTTCTTAAGTCATGTACACTTCTAGGGTGTGATATGTCTTCTCATACATTTGAATGAATCCTATTAGACAAATGATGTAATTTTCATCCCCACTTTGCATGAGATGGATGATGTAATTATATTTCTATCACTTGGTTGGGTGGATGAGTCAAATTTGGTATATCCCCACTTGGTTGGGAGATGGATGTATGCATGAGTCATTGGTGATAGGGAGGTCATACCCACATAGTTGAGTTATAGAGTCACGTTATTCTTTTGGAGAATATTTTTGCAGACTCTACTTGTGCTCAGGGGGAGCATGGACGATCTCAGTGCATCTCAGCATGTACAAAGGGTAGCTCAAGCAGACAATTCAGCGTGTACTCAAGGGGAGCATGAACAACATAAGGGAGAGAATATCTTGGTCCGCCCTTTGTGCTTGATGTCAAAGGGGGAGAGTGTCTTGGTGTTCTTGTTGCCATCAAGTCCAAAGGGGGAGATTGTTGGCATTATGATATAGGTGTTGTCTTTGATGGCAACTCACTCAGATGAAAGTTCATAGTGCAGTAGGTCAATATCAAAGGATTACAGATCAAACTCCAAGGAATGAAGGAAGAGAGGTATACACTGGTTCACTTTGTCCAAGGCACATATAGATGCAGTTTAATAGAACAAAAGTATCATATAACGTATACACGCACTTTCACTGGAGGAAAAGTGCAAACATGTTGGAAAACCAAGTTTTTGGTCCAAGGTATTTGATCCAAGGTATTTTGGTCCAAAGCATTTGGTCCAAGGTATTGACCCTAGGTATTGGGTTCAAGGAATTGGTCCTAAGTGGTTTTGGTCCAAGGTATTGAGAAAGTCCTAAGAGTATATAAGGAGGAGAAGATCATTAGGCCAATGTGTGCAAGCAATGAGATTCTAAGGAATACTTCTATCTGAAGTATATATTATGCTGCAGGGTTATGTTTGGGACTAGATCTGAAATTTTCATGTGCACCTTGAGTTCAACATTGGATCAGGAATCATGAGACTTGAAATGACTTATTCTTGAATGATCTAATATTGGTTGAGACCAGATTTGATGTTTTGCGCCTGTTATCTATCATGATCTAGGTTTGCCTAAAGTCTGAAATTGCAGCAAAGTTCTGAGTCAAAATTTGCATATCCATATGCATGTTCATCTTGGCCAAAGCGCATGTACACGCAGGTTCGACTCTTTCAAGTAGTGTATACAAAAAGAAAATATTTTGTTCAGATCTAACTGATCTATTTGATCAATTTTAGTTGTTTTACTGTTGTCTATCAATGAAGTCCTCTTAGATCTGAACGTAGAACTGTTGTATAAGGAAATTGAGTCTGATTGATTGATTGATTGAGAAGGAAGGGTGATCCTTGCTGCTATCTATTTTGAACTCTGTAATATGACAGTAAATCTTCAGAATGTCATTGATTGGTACAATGTGTGGTTCAGAAGTTTATGATTCAGTATCTTTAGAGACATATGCAGGTTGGGTTAAAGGAAGTAGCGTATACATGCAGGTTGGGTTCAACCAAGTAGCGTATACACTCTAATGCATGAATTTTTAGGTTACAGCTGGTTCTGGATGATGATGCAGGGTTCTGGGTTCAACACAGTGTTCTGGTGTCAAGATCTGATTGTTCAGATTAACTGAATATTGGTTGATGCAGTTTAAGTTTAAAAGGATTTGATGGGTCCAGTGTGAAAATTTGATGAAACACGGCCTTCAACTTGTGGTGTTGTGATCCAGGAGTATCCACTCTGAAAATTCATGAAACATGGTCCCTGGTGGAAGAGTCGAATTTTTTGTAGGTTGGCACCTATGTACTAGTAAACTTATTGGCTAGTATAAGAGCTAGGGGGTTGTAGCTCCCTTCCAATAGAAGTTGGAAAATGAGAGAAGGATGTAACTTTCTGCAGGTAGAAGCCTGCATACTGGTATGAGTCTGCACCAATACAAGATTGTAAACAGATTTCTTATTATTAAAAGAAGACAAAGACGATAGCAGCAGGTGGTTTTTACCCACGTTGGGTTTCCACCTTAAATCTTGGTGTTCATGTGTGTTGCTTATGTGTGATGCTTTATTCTACTTTTACTGCATTGTCTAATAAATCTCTGATATACTGGTTTAAGCTCAACACATGATAAACTGTCTAAATCACAAGTTCTCTGCATATACGTTGGTTTCTTTAAGCATAGTCGCGTGTACACGCTAGTTCACTTCACTGAAGTAGTGTATATAAATCTATTTGGGAAATAAAATTATTGATTTGATAATACTGATTCACCCATCCCTCTCAGTATTATTTCCAACAGAGCATTCCTTGCTAGGTTGAATGTGGAGTCGGCTAGATGTTGACACCTTCCAATGGGTGCTCTAAGTAGTCGATGATATCCAAGTCCCTCTGAAAAGAGTGTAACTGTCACAGTGTACATAGGTCAGGTAGAATAGGTAGGTAAGTCAATAAAAGAAATCATGGGACTGAGGTAAAAGCTAGGTCGTAACAGAGATGCATATCATGTTACGGTGACCGCCACGATGTCAGGTAGCCGAGTCAAGGTGAGTCGCTACAGGTATGGGGCAGGCATCTCTGCAGAAACCCTAGCCTTTTTCGTGCAGCCTCCGGAGCTCCATCTCCAATTGGTGCCCTCTGAGTTGCCAAAATAAAATAATGTTGACACCTAATCATCAATATTGGGTGAATAAATGTAATTGATGTAAATAAATAATAAGAAATATGAATAGTCATCGAGAGATGAAGTGAACAATCTCTCCCTCATGTATATAATAAAGACCAACCTAAAGGAATAAATGTGAATTGATTTGGAGGAGTTACTGCCTGGCCTAACATGGTATCAGAGCCAACTCCATTTTTGGCATTCTATTATGCCCTTGTAACTCCCTTCTATTATTTTCTCTGCACTCTGTCCTTTGACAGGAATCTGTCCTGCCATGCATAATCTCTTGCAATTTGAAAATTTATTGTTGGATTTTTTCTGGGGTCGTCTTCACTATTTTGGTGGGAAACTGCATTAGCTGTGTTGTACTGAGTGGTGATTCAATATTCTACTTGTGTGTCAGGCTATGTAGACTATGTGACTGAACCACCGTTGGCATTGTATGGTAGAACAAAGTACAACAACGCTGCTCTCTCCACGCTAGTCATACGCTCCAAACCACAATGCATCCGCCATCCTCTCACTCGGCTTCATCAACGGGAAGCTGGAGAGCCACCTTGTTGTTCCATTCACCATTGACCGTCCACACACATGTTTTCACAGCCATACATCTGACATCTGACATGCTTGCCCATCTTTAATAGTTTTACAAGCAGGGTTTCTGTGCATGCCCACTGGGATTCCACATTTTATAGAATTCTTTCAGCCTTTGGCAACCGACTCAACCAAGCTCTTTCTCATACACTTGACCTACTATATGTTGGCCCATTATTATCAACTTGATTCTAATTCTGAAGTCTAGGAGTTACTGCGTAGACCTTACTGCCTTGGAGCGAGAGGCATTGTGATTAAAGGTGCATCGCTAACACACAAGGTCTCTGAAGACTCCTTGTCAACAGTGCAGCAATGGAAGGCGGAGGTGCTTGTGGTCTTGCGCAGTAGAAGTGTGGTGGAAGCCATCCCATTCTGGTGTGGTGAGTGTTCCTCCATTCGCCATTGACCCTCCTGTTCTGGTGCGGTGATCGTTCCTCCATTTTTGACATGCTGGCACCACAGTGTTTTTGGTATATATAAAGCCATTGTTTTGGTATATATAAAACCATTGTTTTGATATATATAATGTTGATATATATTTAAAGGTTTTCTCCAAAATGCAGTGTTTCATATAAATAAATGCTGGTATATATAACACCATTGTTTCATTGTCTCACTATCTTGGAATTATAGTTGTTCCGATATTGTCGATTTTGGTCAATCATTAACAAATTTTTCAATGCATTCAATCATATCTATTGTGGGAGTAGTTCTCACTGGAAAGGAGAACTATTCTGAGTGGTCCCGGAAGATACAACACACCCTCATTTTCAATGAGTTGGGGAAAAGAATATGTGTTGGAGACGGAGACAAAGAGCCAAAACAACCTACCTCAGACAAAGAGTTCACCATTTGGGAAAATAAGAACAACAAAGCCTATGCATTAATTGCAGCATCTGTAAGTGAAGAGGTGAGTCGCCATATTTCACCATTTTCAACTGCTTTCGAAGCCTTACAAAAGCTGAAAGAACTCTATGACTCACATTCTGCACTTGAAGTTGTTCAACTCATGATTAAACTCTTCACTCTTGAATTACAAAATAATGATCCTCTTGCTCTTGCATCTGAAGTAAAATCTATAATGCATGATATCAAAGCAACTAAGGTTGAATTTGATATTTCTCTTATTGCTTTTCTCAAGGCACTTTATCCTGCTTACTCCAATTATCTAGAGTCATTGTAAGCAAATGGAAATCTCAAAGATATTACCATTGACTCTCTTGTGAAAAAAATTGTTGAAAGAGAGAAAGCTTTTGGAAAGAAGACAACCCCTGAATCTTCTGAAGAGGCTGTGTACCTTGCTCATAAAGAAAAGAATCTTGCCAAAGATTCTTCTAGATGAAGAGGTGGTCGAAGAGGAAGAGGAAGATATTTCAGAGGCAGGGGGCAGACACTCTCAAGGAGAAAAGTCAGATTTGCATTGCATACAATGCAAAAGAAATGGATCACATGATGCCTCTACATGCAAAATACCTTGGGACAAAATTGAGCAACAAAGAAACCAACTCAATGACACATACAAAGGTAAAGCACCTGAATCCGCTCATTATGTTGCGACACACTGTAATATTGGAGTAAATGAAGACTTATTTCATGCTTCACTTGCTTCTTGGAAAAATTATTGGTTGCTTGATTCAGGAGAAACTTGCCACATGACTCATAGAAAATATTTTTTTGAAGAATTTACTGACAATGTTGATGGAGCAGTATACTTTGCAAACCAATCAAAACTCAAGCCATCAGGGCTTGGCACAATCAAGCTCAAATTGCCCGGTCTTCCTGACTTTCTTCTGCATTATGTTCTATATCTCCCACAGCTGAAGAGAAACTTAAGATAATTCTTCGGCTAAAATCACATGATATAATATTTGTCGATGCATTTTGAACCAACCAGGGTGGTTCATCATCAGGACAAGTTGAATGATCAGATCTAGAATGTAGTTAAATAGTTAGAGCAGAGCCTCCAATAGCGATAATTATTGACCAAGTAATGGCTAGATTGACCACCTAATGGCTATATTAGACGAGGGAATGTCTAGCTTAACCTGACATAGGGAAAAGGGGCAACAGACCAATTATAGGTTAATTCTTTATTAAATTAATTGTTAGTTAATTTAATAAATTACAAGTAAAATTACCAAGGATTAATAATCTTTTTTAAATAATTAAATAATATTTTAATTGTTTAATTATATCAATTTGTGCAATCTTAGATTGAGTGTTATAGTAAGTTCATTTATTATATAATATATATAACATTAACTAAAGATTAAAATATTTTTCAAAATATTAAACAATTATTTTCATTAAAATCAAGATCCAAGAAAAATATAAAATAATTAATTAAATAATATTTTAATTGTTTATTTTCAATTTGTAACTTAGATTGAGGTTAATAGTCAGTTAATTTATTAAATTACCAATAAGTTTATATAATATATATATTAACTAAGGATTAAAATATAATCAAATAATTAAACCATATTTTAAATTTAATTGTCTATTTAAAAATTCAAGATCCAAGAAAAATTATTTTACCTATATTAATTAAGATGAAGTGGTTAGTCATACTATGACTAATTTTATGTAATTCATGAGCTAGAAAGAGTCTATATAGGGACATATTTGATAACTATTATATTATTAATCTAATGGAGTTTAATGTGTTAACTTAATTTTAATAAAATTCAAGGATATTATTAATAGGCTTTATACTAGATCCCTAATATTATATTAATATTATTACTATTAACTGTATAGAGAAACAATATCGAATTAATTTATGCATTTATTATAGTGTTAGAATTAATATAAGGAAGGGAGACTAATATATATAAAATCATTAGAATATAAAATGGTTAATATAAATATCTAGAATTTTACAAGGATAAATCAAATGAGGGAGGAGGCTAGATAAGGAAGGAATCAAGGGAAAAAACTCGAACAAGCTATAAAAAGAGGGAGGAGGGGGGTGATCCAGGTGGATACTGGTGGCCACCCGCTAATTCCACTTGGATCCCCACCAGTGCTTCTTTCAGTTTTTCATTTTCCTTAATTATAGCACAGTTTACTATTTTTAGTAGTTTTTTGGATCCTAAACTTCCGGAGCCATTTTGAGGCCCTAAACGATGTTTTCTGGGAAATATACCACCAGCAATTTTCTATTGAAAATCGTCTTTTCCGTCGTAGTCCTCGGAGAGATCTTTCCAATAGGCTATCATGCGCGTCAAATGGAGATAATATGACCAACTCGCGACCACGGGAAGTTGGCTATCCAAGTCAACCCAACGGGGCCCACAAACTCTTGGTGTTACATCTCCTCGGGTTAGGGTTTTGGTTGTTTAGGGTTTTCTCTTATTGTTCACTAATAAAAAGGCCCTTGAGCCTCATTGTAAGACAGTTTAGAGGCATGTAGCTGCCACATCTCTTCTCAGAGATAAGCTACCATCGCCCTAGCTGGTTTATTTCCATTCCTGTTTGTAAGCATATTTCTGTATTTTACATTAATGAATTGAAGTATTATTTCCACTGCATCTCTGTGTTCATGGTTATCTCTATAATTTGTTGCGTTCCTGTTTAAATCTGGATCAGTGGTATCAGAGCAGTTTTCTTTTCTACTCAATTTTTCTTTGCATGTCCCCAACGAGGTCGGCATATAAGGAGTTAGGGCTTGAACTGGTCGAACCTTTGCAAGACCAGCCTCGCAAATCCCAACTGCCCCCCATGGCAGATGAAAACAAAGACGAGGGGGCAGGAGATCTTATCAAAATTTTACTCGAAGAAGCCCTCGAGTGACAAAGGAACGCGATGATGGACAACTTTGCCTAGATCCTTCAGCGGTGACGCATCGGCTTCCAACATCAACTATGGAAACACCACACCATTTAAGGTACAAGTTAATTTTGAAATCCCCATATTCAAGGGTCAAATAAACGTGGATGTCGTCGATAAATGGTTAAATGTGCTAGAGGGTTATTTTTCTATTCATGATTTTTCCAGTTGGGAAAAGATTATTTTCGCTCTTCTCAAAGCAGCCCCCGATGTCAAGGATTGGTGGGAAACCTACTGCGAGCAGAAGGATGAAAGTACAGGCTCACTTTTGTCAGTTGCACTGACTTGGAATTCATTCCGGGATGCCATCAAGGAGCAGTACTACCCTGTCGAAAGCTATGAGGATCAACACATAAAGTGGACCACGCTGTGGTAGGGAAGGGACCAAGACATACCAGAGTTTACCAATATGTTCCATACCCTTCGCACAAAGTTGGGTATCAAGGATACAGAGCAACATTTGGTACTCAAATACTGGGGTTGCCTACATAGGTACATCCAGGAAGAAATAGAATTCCTGAATATCTCCTTGCTTGGCACATCATATTGATATGTCGTCAAGGTCGAGAAAAAGTTTAAACAAAAGAAATGAGACTTTGGGTCTGCGAATCCGAAACAAGGGAAAGGTGCCCCAAACCGCAAAACAAAGGAAAAAGCCAAGGCGGGGCGGCCCAAGACAACCCACCAAAGTTGCAAGCAAAGAACAACGTCGCGAAGCTAAAAAAGGACACATGAAAGTGGTGTGAGTTCCATAAGAGCTCCACTCACAACACAAGTGAGTGTCAGGCCAAGCAGTCACTGGTGGTCGAGCTAAAGGTTTCAGAATCAGATGCATGTTCTGACTCTAAGTCAGAACCCGATAAGGGGAATGACAAAGGGAAGCAGATTATTCATGCGGAGCCCAACGCCACTGTTGCCACCATGAAGATCCAGAAGGAGGAACCTGAAGATCCAGAGGACGAGGAGCATCTCTTCCACTCCCAGATGTGGGTAAAGGGCTCCCCGCTACAGTTCATTGTCGACAGCGGGAGCCAAAAGAACCTCATTTTGGCAGAGGTTGTGAAGCGGTTGGGCTTATCGACCATAGCACATCCACAACCATACACCATCGGGTGGATGCACCAAGGACGGGATCTTTGCGTGAGCCAATAGTGTCGCCTTCCAAACAACATCAAGCCCTTCACGGATGAGGTATTATGTGACATTGCTCCCCTTGAAGTTTGTGATGTGTTATTAGGACAACCATACTTGTGGAAGCGACATGTTGTGTATGAATCAAGGCCCTGTGTTGTTATCGTTACTTTGGGAAATAAGTTGTACAGGATACCAGAGGTAGCACCGCC
>APFE031742742.1:49638-63673 GCA_000404065.3 Pinus taeda | reverse complement strand
ATATTATTAATTCTTAGTAATTTTACTTGTAATTTATTAAATCAACTAACCATTAATTTTATAAAGAAATAACCTATAATTGGTCTGTTGCCCCTTTTCCCTGTGTCAGGTTAAGCTAGTCGTTCCCTCGTCTAATATAGTCGTTAGGTGGTCAATCTAGTCGTTACCTGGTCAATAATTATAGTTGTTGGAGGCTCTGCTTTAACTATTTAACTGCATTCTAGATCTGATCATTCAACTTGTCCTGATGATGAGCCACACTGGTTGGTTTGAAACGTGTCGAAAAATATTCTATCATTTGATTTTAGCCGATATCTTAATATTTAATTTTTTAGATTTCTTTGATGTTCAACAAATAGGTTGGTTCTAAACCTTGACCACAAATATATTGACTAATCTTAACTCTTTATCTTAATGATTTTTAAATGTCATTTATTATGTAACAAAATTTAGTATGTAATAATGTTTAAATATCATTTATTATGTAATGACATATTGATGTTTGGATTCCACTTGTTTGCGTACATGCTCTCAATGCCTGAGAAATATGGTTTGTTGCAAAAGATGAGATCTCAATATTTCCCTTTAAGGGTAACTACTTCTAGGGCCACCCTCTCATAAGTGTGGTGTTGCCACTTGGATGATTTCTCTTGTTTATTTCTTTCTATTTAAACTATTTATCTAGTTCTCCCATTATATACATGAGGATCTAACTTCACATAACTCACGATTTATTTCAGATGACTATGTTATGGCATATCATCTCCTATGCCTTATACCTCAAATTTTGTGTGCACTTACAAATGGTACTTCATGCATAATCTTTAGTTTAGTTGATGTGTTATATTCTCATGTGTATTTTTCTTGCTTAGACACGATTTCCTATTCTCATGTGTAGTTTTCTTGCTTAGACATGGTTTCCTATTCTCATGTGTAGGTTTCTTGCTTAGACATGTTGTGATTATTTCCTACCTAGTTGTGAACATGTTAAACATTGGATGATATCTTATAACACTTCTTAACAATAAAGATTTTATTATTTTTCTTTGTTATACCATGGCAAGACATAATTGTCCTTAGGAGTTGCCAGTACTTGGGTCAAGTTGTAATACTGGAGATGTCATTGAGTTACTGTACTTCATATCCTAAACATAACATTTTCCCTTTTTCCTATTCAATGTCATCTCATTTCATACAAATATAGTATTCGCATTCATATTCAGTTTATCATATGTCATCCAACAAGGTCTAGTTAAGAAAATTGAAGAACAACATGAGCCTAAGTCAAAGAAAGACAAAAAAGACTACAGGTGAAGAGCATGAAAGTTAAAAGTTAAAAAATAATAAAGCTAGATCAATACCACCTCATTAAAAATGTCTTCACCCAAAGTCCTATATTATGCATATAGAAATAAAAGTCTAAGAGATCAAAGAAAAAAATACAAAGGGGTAATAAAATAAAGTGCCAAGGTGGTAAATCTAAGCAAAGTTGCCTCTTAAGAGCTTGTAAATACAAATAATGAATATTCCTAGCTATTGAAAGCTAGTTGGACCAATTAAAATACCTTTTACATCATTAAATATGACTTTTAGGGCCAATATATGAAGTTTCCTCCTCTTTACAAAAGTTATTCATCATGTGTACCTATCTATAACCAAGTGAACTAAGAAATACCTCTTGTCTTAGAAATTATCACATGTAATAGGGTAAGGTTGTCCCATCATGGTAAAATTAGGAAAATTGTAAAAATTAACATATATTCAGATGTTCAAAGTGATTATTTATTATGTTTTTCCTAACGACTTACATGAGACTTGAATTGTTATCATATGTGGGCACTCCACATTAGGACCCATGCACTATGCATCATGATATATGTACTTACATCATAATATGTAATATTACCTTGGGATTCATGTAAAAGTGGATAGACATATATACATACATTGGGATCCATGTCACATTTATTGGGATTTGTGACATTGCATTGAGATGCATGTCACTGCCTAATCCATGATAGTGTGTTTGAATCACTACTTGTACACTTGATTACATATGAAGCATACATAAGCCAATAATGTGGTTTCTGTAACAGCCCTTGGTTGAATTTCCATGTAAAAAATATAAGACCAAGGTCATGGGACATGTATTCCAAGATGAATGGTGGGAAAAACGTCCTAGTGGGTGTCACTTTCGGTTTATTATGGCTAAGGAAATTAGTGAAGGCAAAGAGGCATTAATTGTCATTTTATTTATGAAAATAATGAAAAATATGAGAAAAGGAAGGTGAAAGGTCACATATTTGCATGAGGAGGGAAAATGAAGGAAAATGAAGAAAATAGAGGCCTCAATGATAAAAAAGGCTCCTAAGAATCAATTCATGGGCTTTTGTCATTGTTAGTTTTTGTCAGTTCAGTTTTGGAGCTCTCCCTCTCATACTCTTACACACTTAAAGTTTCCTTGGAGCATTCTTGGAGCACAATGGATTTGGAGAAAAAAAGCAAGGGAAAGCTCAATGGAAGAGGTGGATCAACAGCTACAATTGCATTGTTTTGCAGGTATTGAGTTGCATATATGGTTTCCTTGCTAGTTTTGGCATGCATGGTACATGCATGTAGTTTCTTGGTTATGATTTGTCATTGGCATGGAGGATTGGCTAGATTGACATTTGTTTTTCCTAGCCTTATCATTTCTTGGATAGTCATGGTGTTGTGGGTCTTTCTGTTTGTTTTTTGATTGATGCTCATGTTCCTCATGACTGTGGGTTGAGTTATTAGTTCCTGGAACCTTGGTTGGACAAACACTCTAGAAGCCCTGCAACAACATGGATTAAGTTACTAGTCTTGGAAGCCTTGGTTGGACAAATGATCTGGAACCCTTAATTAGACAAACGCTCTAGAGCCTTGTGGTAGTTGGGGGTTGAGTTACTATTCCTAGAGTCGGGCTGGAACAAATGCTCTAGAGCCATGGACATCTTGGGTAGAGATTGATCTAGTGACGGTTAGTGATGTTGTAACAACCCTGATGAAAATTCCATGTAATAAAACTTAATAAAGGCAAAATAATAACCACGGTTGATGGGATACCTATTCCAAGTTGAATGTTGGGAAAGACATTCTAGTGTGGGTGTTTGATGGTTTATTAATGGCTAAGGAAATTGACAAATGCAAAATGGAATTTTTGGCACATTTATTTATGAAAATAATGAAAATTAGGAGAAAAGGGAGGTGAAAGGTCACATGTTGCATGTGAGGAGAAAAATGAAGGAAAATAATGGAAAATAAAGAAAATAGAGGCCTAATTAATAAAAATCTTCTACGGATCAGTTGGTAAACTTTTTGTCATTTAGTTTTTGGAGCTCTCTCATTATTCTCTCTCTCTCACTCTTGGACACTTAGAGTTTTCTTAGAGGGTGTGGCATACTTATAATTTTGGAGCAAGAAGGAAAAGGAAGAGCAGGAAAGCGCAAGAGGACATCGGGATCAGCAACTACAACTAGTTTTGCTTGCAGGTACCGAGTTGCATGTATGTTTCCCTCACTAGTTTGGCATGCATGACATATGCATGTGGTTTATTAGTCATGATCTATCATTGGCATGGAGGATTGCCTGGACTAACATGAATTTTGCTAGCCTTTCCATTTCCTGGATAGCCATGGTGATTATGGATGTATTTCCTTGTTTTCTTTTATTGGTTCTCATGTTTCCTTAGCTTGGGTTGAGTTAGTAGTTCCCAGAGCCTTGGTTGGACAAATTCTATAGAGCCTTGTAATAGCTTGGGTTGAGTTACTTGTCCTGTAGCCTTGGTTGGAAAAACGCTTTGAAATCCCTAGGTGGGTTGAGTTACAAGTCTTGGACCCTTGGTTGGAAAAACACTCTGAAGCCCAGTATAAGCTATGGGTTGAGTTACTAGTCCTGGAGCCTTGGTTGGACAAACACTCTAAAGCCTCGTATAGGCTATGGGTTGAGTTACTAGTCCCAAAGCCTTGGCTGGAACAAATTCTCTCGAGCCCTGGAAGGCTTGAATAGAGACCAATCTGTTGATGGTTTGTGATCTCCGACCGTGAGGTGAAATCACTGTTTGATGGGTTCAGTTGGTTGGCCTCTGGAAGCCCTGGATGGTTTTGGATTGATGTGTTGATGAGATCCCACATTCATGCTTGGAATATGGCACAGGGGTGAATGGTTGAAAAGAGATTTGGCTTAGCCATTCTATGGTCGGGTGGAACGTGGAAGTCCCATCCTGGGTTTGGATTTTTCATCATCAATCTGAGGTTATTTCTCTTTGTATTTCTATGAGTATTATATTGGTTTATATGTAGATTATATGGTTGTGATTTCCTTGGTATTTTTGTTTCTATTATGTTGGTTATGTATATGTTTTATGAAAGTAGCTATGTATGGCTCTCATCATGTTTTTACTTGTAAATGAATGAACAATGTATCTATGACCTAGTGGATGAAACAACTAATGTGTTGAGGCATCAATGCTTCTTAGCGATTCTCAGATGAGTATGAGACCCCTATGCTTAGAACTGTTGTTTACACCTATATTACATATTTGTGATATGTTTGATGAAATGTCTGTCATGGCTAATAGGGGTCCAATCAAAGGATTGTTCAAGTATTTGCATTTACATCATTGTTGCATTGATATCTTTTTGTTCTAAAGGTTTCATTCAGTTATGGGCAGTGACCTGGGTTTTGGGCTTGAAAAAGTGGGTCAAATCTAGAGGACATTAGCACAATACTGAGAAAAATAGTCCCTGGACATTGGCAGGCCTTGTCATGAGACCGTCCAGAGCCTCCTGGACGTTGTCAGGCACATAGCATGGGAGCGTCAAGAGGTCAAGGGGTCTAAAACCTCAGTGGGACCCAGGGGTTGGTTTCCATAAGTCTTGGGATGGTTCTTAGGGGTCTTGTAGCTGATGTGGAAGGTATGTATAATGTGTTTTCACAAATTCCATTTCCTTAAGGTCACCTAGGAGGTTGAATCCAATCATAGTAGCCTCTCGTCGCATATTTTCCCCAGTTGGCCTGTTACTTGGGTAGATGTGGGAGGAGGGTGTTACAGAGTGGTATCAGAGCATGGTTCACGCCTCAGACTTGATGGGTTGTGTGTTGGTCATGCATTCATGTTGATATCATATGTGTTTCTTGTGTTGTAGGACCATGCGCTTGTTGCAATTGTATGCTATGGGTGATGGTTGTAGTGGTGTCACCATGGGAAGTTGATGGTGTTGTTGTGGAGTGTGTCATCATGAGTGTGTGGTTGATTATGCATTTCTTATGCATGTTAATGTTCACATGTGGTCAAGTGTACAAAAATGTAGTGGTCATTGTCATGCATGAGGTCATGGTATGTGTTGTTGATAAGGTCATGCATTGATGACTAGACCCTAGCTAGAATGATGGTTACATGGTTATATGCTTATGTGTTATGTTTATATATGTTTTCATGAGTATCTATACATGTATCACGCTGATTTTTTGATCTTGTAGACGAGGTATCCTCCCCAAACTATACTAAGGTATGTTGGTTTATTGTGATTTGGTTTAGCTGACATGATATACCTTGCAGGAAGAATATCAAAATGGCTAGAAAGATGGTAGACTATAAAGACTCTCGCTATGGATTAGATGAGCAGTATGGTGTTGGGAATTCTTCCAATTTGGAAGATACACTGAAAAGATTAAAGGAAGAAACAAGGAGTTGTAAGGAAGATAATGATAGAATCATACATGCACTGGAGAAAATAGCAGAGGTAAATGCAGTGATATTTCAGAGTTTGTTAGAATTGCAATGACAAAGACCACTTCAGATCAGTCATGAGCAGGAGGAAAAAACTAATGGGAATATGGAAATAGGTCGTACGATGGTCACAGGTATGATGTAGATGACACAATCATAAGTGGCAGATTGTTGGACACTCCGGATAAGAGAGGTGATAGCCATAGGTACCATTCTAGTTTTTTTTTCTTTGACGGGCATGATGATCGACATCATTATCATCCTTACAAGAGGAGCGATAGGGGGTATTTTTTGGATGAATTTAAGAAAGCAAAGCCACCTACACTTGATAGAGAGATAAAGAAATTGCATGATGCATAGGTATGGTTGCTTGGCATAAGGAATTTCTTCAGGTTGCATGATTACTCAGATAACATGAAAGCCAAAATAGCTACATTCTGTCTCAGAGATGAAGCAGACATTTGGTGGGAAGACGTGAAGAATGTCAGAGGTATACATGAGGAGGACTTGAATTGGAATGAGTTTGAATGGTTATTCAAGAAGAAGTACCTATCATAGAGATACTTTGGTGACAGGGCAAAGGAATTCTATGAGGAATACACTAGCAAGTTCTTGGAGGTACTGAAGTATGTGCCTTACCTCAAGGAGGAGAAGGCCAAGATTCATAGATTCACTAGTGGGTTACTGATGGAATTCCAAGACAGGATTGAGTTCGATGAGCCTAGATCATTGGAGGAGGCCATCCAAAACCTAAAATATTTCTATGAACAATTGAAGCGTAAGTTCAAGATTGCAACAACCTTGATGAAAATTCCATGTAATAAAAGTTAAAAATAATAACTACAGTTTATGGGACACTTATTCCAAGCTGAATGTTGGGAAAGACATCGTAGGGGGTGTTCATTTGGTTTATTATGGCTAAGGAAATTGGCAAAGGCAATGGCTAAGGCTTTGAAAGGGAAAAATGGCTTTTGGCACATTTATTTATGAAAATAATGGAAATTAGGAGAAAAGGGAGGTGAAAGGTCACACGTTGCATGTGAGGAAAAAATTGAAGGAAAATAATGGAAAATGAAGAAAATAGAGGCCTCATTAATAAAAAGGCATCTGAGGATAAATTAGTAACCTTTTGTTCAGTTTAGTTTTGGAGCTCACTTTTTATTCTCTTTGTCTCTCTCACTCTTGGACACTTAAAATTTTCTTGAGCACTTGGGCATTGGATCAAGAAAGGCAAGAGGAAGCGAAGATCAAGCAAGGGAAATCAGGATCAAGAAGCTACAACAAGATTATTTGCATGTATTGATTTGCATGTGTGATGTCCTTGCTAGATTTGGCATGCATGTTATTGCATGTGGTGCTTTTTTTGTTATGGCATGGGTTTTGCCAAGTGTCAGAATGTTTTTCAACCTAGCCTTGTCATTTTCTGATAGCCTTGATGAGATTGGTTATCATACTTTGGTTGAGCTAGATTGTCAGATGGATTCGAAGATTAGTTGGGTGGATCTACAAAATGACAGAAACATGGCCTAGTGGTCCCTGAAACAGACTATGGATCATGGTAAATCCACTACCCTAGTAACCCCTGATCCAGACTATGAGTCGTTGTAAAGCAAAGATTGTGTGACTCGGTGGGCCTAGGAATTCTTGTTGGTGAATGGTGGGATATACAATAAATCCAAGAGGTGGAATTCTCTCTGTCGTGCCTAGTATTCATGGGATGGGATGTACGGTAAATCCTAGAGAGTGGGTCTCGGTGTAGTGTCTAGTGATACCTGGATCAGATTGTGGATTATGGTAAAGCCTGAGGGACTAGGAGGCACAAAAATTCCTCATGGTGTAGGCAGAGAACTCCAGTAGCATCCATCCTTGTTGGGTTCTTTTCGGTTGGTTATGAGTCCCACATTCATGCTTGGAATATGGCACACGGGCGATTGGTTGAAGAGAGACTTGGCTCAACCAATATATGGTCGATTGGAACGTGGTAGTCCCATCCCCAATTGGTTTTTACATTCATTAATGAGAAATTCATCCCTTTGGTTTTTCATGTGTAAATGTACTAGTTTATATGTGGCTTCTATGGTTGATGTATTTATGGTATTTTTGTTGTTGCTATGTTCATTATGTATATGTTTATGACAGCAACTATGTATGTCCCTCATCATGTTTTTACTTGTAAATGAATGGACAATGTATCTATGATCTAATAGATGATAATTCAACAAATGACATGAGGAAACAATTGTTCTTAGTGATTCTCAGATAAGTATGAGATCCCTATGCTTAAATATGTTGTTTACACCTGTAGGTTACATGTTTGTGATATGTTTGACAAAATGTGTGTCATGGCTAGTAGGGGTCTAGTTAAGGGCTTGTTCAACTAATTTCTTTTGCATCATTGTTTCCCAGTTGTTTTACTGCTTTGAAGATGTCATTCCATTCTAAGTAGTGACCTAGGCTATGGGCCTGAAAAAGTGGCTTAAATCCCGAGGACGCTGGCACAGAATTGGACAAAATGGTCCCTAGACGCTAGCTTGTAGGCCTGTGAGAGTGTCCAGATGTCCTTGGATGCTGGCATGCCCATAGCACAGGAGCGTCCAAACGGAAAGTGATCAAAAACTTCAATGGGACCTAGAGGCAAGCTGCTTGGAGTGTTGGTATGGTTCTCAGGGGTCTTGTAGCTAATGTGGAAGTTTTGTATGTTATGTTTCTGTCGAGTCCATTTCTTTAAGGTCACATAGGAGATTAAATCAAATCATAGTAGCCTCTCGTCACATGTTTACCTTGGTTGGTCAGTTACTTGGGTAGATGTGGGAGGAGGGTGTTACAAAGTGGTATCAGAGCATGGTTCATCCCTTGGGCTAGATTGGCTGTGTGTTGGTCATGCATGCATTAAAGTTGCATGTGTGTCTCTTATGCTTGCATTCAATGTGCTTGTTGCATTTGCATGATGTTGATCATGGTTGTAGTGATGTCACCATGTGGAAGTTGATGTTGTCATTGCAGAGTGCATCATCATGAGTGTATGACTGGTTACATGTTTTTATATGTTGCTAACATGTATCATTTTGCATGCATGGTTACATTCTTGTATGCTTGGACACATGTATCATTTTTTTAGGTTGGTTACAAGTATTGTTCGCTTATGCTTGATTACATGCATTCATGCATATGTGTGGTTGATTATGCATTGCTTATGCATGTTGATATTTTCATTTGGCCATGTGTACAGTGGTGTAATGATTGTTTTTTTCATGCATGAGTTCATAGTATATGTAGTCGATATGGTCATGAATTGATGACTTGACTCTAACTAGAATGATGTTTATGTGTTGATGCACTTATTTGTATATGTCTATATGTTGTTATGATTTTTTTATACATGTATCATGCTAATTTAGTGATCTTTCATATAAGGTGTCCTCCCCGAGTTATGCTAACGTACGTTGGTTTATTATGATTTGGTTTATCTGACATATTATGATTTGTAGGAGAAAGGTCAAAATGAATAGAAAGATGGTAGACTACAAAGACTCTCCCTATGAATCAGATGAGAAACATGGTGGGTACTCTTTTGATTTGGTAGACACATTGAGAAGCTTAAAGGAAGATATAAGGAGTTGTAAGGAAGACAATGACAGGATCATATAGGAATAAGAGAAACAAGCATAGGTTAATGAAATACTCCTTCAAAGTTTGTTAGTACTGCAACGACAAGGACCACTTTAGATCAGCCATGGATAGGAGGAAAAAACTAATGGGGCATATGGCAGTAGGTCTCATGTTAGGCATAGGTCGGATAGAGCTGACATGGTGAGAGATGGTAGGCTATTGGACACTCCGGATAGGAGGGGTGATGAGTACAGGTATTATTCTAGTTTTAGTTCTGGGATACTTTCTAGATGAATTTAAGAAAGAAAAGCCACCTACTTTTGATGGAGATGTGAATAATTTGGAATATACAGAGGCTTGGATACTCGGGATGAACAAATTGTTTGAGTTGCATGAGTAAACATATAACATAAAGGCCAGAATCACCATCTTCAGTTTGAAAGGTAAAGTAAACATTTTGTGGGAAGACATGAAGAGGGTCAGAGACATCAAGACAAATGACTTGAGTTGGCATGAGTTCAAGAGGCTTTTCGTGAAGAAATACTTGTCAAAAAGGTACTGAGATAATAAGGCCAAATAATTCTATGAGCTAAAGATGGGGTCAGTTACAGATGAAGAGTACACGACCAAGCTTCTGGAGCTATTGAGGTATGTACCGTATCTTACATATGAGAAGGCTAAAGTTCATTGATTTATCAATGGTTTGCCATTAACATTTAGCGATCGGATTGAGTATGATGAGCCTCGGTCACTTGAGGAAGTTATTGGGAAATTGAAGCTTTGTTATGAATAGCCAAAACGTAAGAATGAATCTCAGCAAGGATGGAAAGAAAAATACAAAGGTAAAGGTAAATGGCAACTTAAGAGAGTAAGGCTGCAAAATGCAGAGGAGAAAGAAAATGTGGCACCTCCAAGGAAGTTGAATGCAGCTAGACAAGGACATGGATCACAAAAGCAACATAGAGGTAATGGTACTGGATGGTTGGAGTGTTGGACATGTGGTGAGGAATACCTTAGGAGAGTTTGTCCGCAAAATCAAGGTGGTAAGCCTAAGATATACAATGCACATGAGGCACATACTTTTGCAGATGTGGGGCAAAGGATTCCTCGTATTTATGCATCTGTGGACAATAGACATGGATGAGCACCAGGCATCTATTATTGATATGGATGGTAAGCGTTGTGATCAAGTTATTTCTATTTTGATTGACCTTGGATCTAATTATAGATATGTTAGTCATGAATTGGTTGATAAGTGTGGTTTGAGTAAGGAATTCCATGTAGAATCTTGGTTAGTGCAGTTGGCTACAAGTACCAAAAAGTGAGTTCATTACTCAGTAAGATCTTGTGCATTTGATTTGAATGGTATGCCTACCATAGCACATCTAAATGTATTACCATTGGGATCATACAATATGTTGTTGGGCATGGATTGGTTGTATCTTCATAGGACCAAAGTAGATTGTTATGGCAAACCCATTGAGTGTGTTGATGACAATGTGGAACCAAGAGTCTTACAGGGTAATAATAAATCCATATCATTTAGGATGGTGACATCTATGCACGCAAAGCGTAGATGCAGGAAGGGGTGTATGTTATTTGCAGTGCACATTTCTAGTGTCAAGGGTAAGGAAGTTGAGGACGCAGATGCATTGAGTAGGTACCCAATTCTACAAAAGTTCAAGGATGTATTTCCCAAGGACATTACAGAGTTTCCACCTCACAGGGAGGTAGACTTTTCCATTGTGTTAGTTCCAACAGCAGCTCCAACATCAAAGGCACCTTACATGATGAGCACACCAGAGTTGTTTGAGTTGAAGTTATAGTTAAATTTTGGACAAGGGATACATTATGCCAAGTGTATCACCTTGAGGTGCACCAATATTATTTTTGAAGAAGAAAGATGGTACTCTCTGATTATGCATTGACTATAGGAAGTTGAACAAAGTGACCATCAAGAACAGGTATCTATTCCCAAGGATTTATGACTTTTTCAATCAGTTGAAGGGAGAAACAATGTTCTCGAAGATTGATCTGAGATCTGGATATCACCAGGTATGCATCAAAGAGGAGGACATTTACAAGACAACTTTCCGAACCAGGTATGGACATTATGAGTTTGTTTTAGTTCCATTCGGTTTGACTAATGTTCCAGCTACATTCATGTGCTTAATGAATAGTGTGTTGCACCCATATTTGGATAAGTTTTTTATTGTGGTCATTAAATATATAGTGATATATTCTAAAAATGAGGAAGATCATGTTGAGCATTTAGTAGCAGTGTTGATGTTGTTGAGAGAGCATCAGTTGTATGTTAAGCTTAGCAAGTGCAACTTATTTCAAACTGAGGTAGACTACATGGGGCATGTTTTTTCCAAGGAGGGCATTGCAGTAGATCCAAAAAAGATAAGGGTCATCATGGAGTGGGTAGCTCTTAGGAATGTGGATGAGGTGAGACCTTTCATGGGGTTGGCAATATATTATAGGAGGTTCATCAAGAAATTCTCACATATTCCTTATCCTATCACATCCTTGCAGAGGAAAGGTAAGAAGTTTGAATAGTCAGAGGAGTGTGAGGCCAATTTTTAACTTCTTAAGTAATTGTTGATGCATGCTCCAGTGTTAAAGATTGCAGATCCAGATAGGGAGTTTGTAGTACGCACAGAAGCTTGCAAGAGAGGAATTGGTGGGATCCTTATGAAGGATGGATAGGTGGTGTGCTATGAGTCATGCAAATTGAATGAGCATGAGTAGAACTACCCTACACATGATCTTGAGTTAGCAACGATCATACATGCATTGAAGGTGTGGAGGCACTATCTTCTTGGCAGGAGGTTTTTACTGATGAGTGATCATATTGGGTTGAGGTATTTTTTTGACCAACCAAATCTAAATACCAAGCAAGCTAGATGGTTGGCCACGATCAATGAGTTTGATTTCAAGATCAGGTACATCAAAGGAAAAGAGAATAGGGTGGCAAATGCTCTTAGAAAGTGGATACATGTAAATCACTTAGCAGTTATGAGCTCCTATGGGATAAACTTATAGGATAGGATCTTGCAAGCAGGTTAGCAGGATGTAAGATATATGGAGATTATGCACATTTTGTAGTAGGGTACTGGTATAGGTACATGTGATAGTATAGGTATAGGTACATGTAGTGATACAGGTGCAGGTGCAAGTGCACAAGATGTGGACTATTTCCTTACAGTGGATGGACTGGTTAGATTCAAAGACAAGATATATGTGCCTAACAACAGTGAGCTCAAGAAGGTGACCTTGAGGAAGTCTCATGCGAAACCATATTCGGGTCACCCAGGTTATCAGAAGACACTAACAATAGTGAAGATATTTTATTATTGGCCGAACCTGAAGAGGGATGTAGTAGAGTTTGTGGCTAGGTGTTTTGATTGTCAGCATGTGAAGGTAGAGTGTAAACATCCAAGTGGATTGCTAAATCCAATTGCGATTCTAGAATGGAAATGGGAGGTCATTTCCATGGACTTCATCACAAGGTTACCAAGGACAGTGGGACAACATGATTCAAACATGGTTATTGTGGATAGGTTGACAAAGGTTACACACTTCATCCCAATGAAGTCTACATTCTTAGCTAGTGATGTAGCACATGTATTTATCAGAGATGTGGTCAGATTGCATGGTGTTCCAAAGAATATTGTGTCAGACAAGGATGAAAAGTTCACTTCCAAGTTTTGAAAGGAGTTTTTTTTAGGTTTGGGCTCAAATTTGGCCTTCAGTAAAACTTATCATTCACAGACTGATGGACAGATAGAGAGGGTCAATATGATATTGGAGGACATGTTGAGGATGTGTGATGCATTAGTAGTGGAAGTGGGAGGAGTAGCTTCCCTTGGTTGAGTTCGCATACAAAAATGGTTATCAGAATTCATTCAGGATGATTCCTTTTGAGGAATTGTATGGGAGGAGTTTCAATACTCCCATCAGTTGGAGCAATTGAGTTAACATGGTGTTGATTGGACCATACATGTTGGTGGACATTGAACATGAGATGCAAGTTATAAAGAAGAATCTAAAGGCAACAGAAGATAGGTAGAAGAGCTACGCAGATCGTAACAAGTTGTTCAAGGAGTTCAAGGTTGGGGAACAAGTTTGCTTGTGCATCAAACCAAAGAAGAGCTCCTTGCAGATTGGATCATGTGCCAAGATGGCACCATGGTTTTGTGGACCCTTCATTATTGTTGAGAGGATTTGCCCAGTAGCCTATCAACTTGCACTACCTCCGATAGTGAAAGTCCACGATGTTTTCCATGTGTCATTACTTAAGAATTATGTTAAAGATGTTGATCATGTGATTGACTGGTATGTATTGCAAGTGGAACTAGATGGAGAATTCCAGTCAGAGCGTCAACGTATATTGCAGAAAAAGGTGCTCATGCTCTGGAACCAAGCAAGTTAAAGTACAGTGGAAGCACTTTGGGCTTGATGAAGCTACATGGGAAATGGAAGATCAGATGCAGGCTATGTATCCTTCCTTGTTTTCCAGTTGAGGCAAAGCAGTTTTGGTATGGTGTTTAGGTACATGTCTTTGGTATATGTTTTAGTACATGTTCTGATGATGTTTTGGTATATGTACATAGGTATATGGATGTAAATACTTCCATGAGCAATGTTATAAAGCTCCAATAAGCGATA
>APFE031742742.1:30794-47660 GCA_000404065.3 Pinus taeda | reverse complement strand
TCTCATCACATGTTTACCCTGGTTGGCTAGTTACTTGGGTAGATGTGGGAGGAGGGTATTACAGAGACTAAGTTAGACTAGAAAGGTAATGGAAAGAACAAGGGAAAATGGGACAAAAAACGAGTAAGACCTCAAGATTAAGGTAATAAAGAGAATGTTGCACCACCTATGAATTTCAATGCATCTTATAGGGGACATGGAATTCGAACAAAGGAGCATAATAAGGAGCCCGTGCAATGTTGGACATGTGGTGGGGATCATCGTCGGAGATATTGTCCACATTATCAGGGTGGTAGGCCTCAAATATATAGTGCGCAGGAGGCACATACTATTGGGGATGTTGGTCAAAGAGTTCCTCTTATTTATGCAACATTAGATAACAAATAGGCAGACCATCAGGCATCTATCATTGAGATGGATAGTAAGTTTTTTGATCAAGTTATTTCTATTTTGATTGACCCTAGATCTAATGATAACTATCTTAGTCTTGAATTGGTGAATAAGTGTGGTTTGAGTAAGGAACTGCATGCATAATATTGGTTAGCGTATTTGGCTACAAGTATAAAGAACATCATTGGGTAGGAGCTTGTGCATTTGATTTGAATGGCATGCCTACCGCAACACATTTGAATGTATTACTGTTGGGATCATACAATATGGTGTTGGGCATGGACTAGTTCTACCTTCATAGAACCAAGGTGGATTTTTATGACAAAGCCATTGAGTGCCTGGATGACAATGGGGAACAAAGAGTCTTACAAGGAAAGAAGAAAGCCACATCAGTTAGGATGGTGATACCTATGCAAGCAAAGCATAGTCACAGGAAAGTGTGTGTGTTATTCGTAGTGCACATTTCTAGTGACAAAGATAAGGACTTGGTTGAGGATGCAAATGTTCTAAGAAGGTACCCAGTTCTATAACAGTTCTAGGATGTATTTCTTGAGGATATTTTAGAGTTTCCATCTCACATGGAGGTATATTTTTCCATTGAGTTGGTGCCAGGGGCAGATCCAACATCAAAGGCACCTTACAAGATGAGTAAAATTACGTTGGTAGAATTAAAGCTACAATTGAAGGAAATATTGGATAAGGGATACATTAGGCCAAGTGTATCACCATGGGGCACATGAGTACTATCTATGAAGAATACAGATGACACTCTCATATTGTGTATTGACTACAGGCATTTGAAAGTGACCATCAAGAACAGGAATCTGTTACCAAGGATTGATGACTTGTTCGATCAGTTAAAGGGAGAAGCAATGTTCTCGAAGATTAATCTAAGATCTGGATATCACCAGCTATGCATCAAAGAGGAGGGCATTTACAAGACAACTTTCCAGACCAGGTATGGGCATTATGAGTTTGTTGCAGTTCCATTTGGTTTAACTAATTCTCCAACTACATTTATGTGCTTGATGAATAGTGTATTGCGTATGTACTTGGACATGTTACTTATTGTGTTCATTAATGACATATTGGTATATTATAAAAATGAGGAAGAGCATGCTAAGCATTTAGCAGTAGTTTTGAGGTTGTTGAGAGAGAATTAGTTGTATGCTAATCTCATTGATTACAGTTTCTTCCAAACTAAGGTACACTACTTGGGACATGTTGTCTCCAAGGAGGGAATTACAGTAGATCCAAAAAAGATAAGGGCCATCATGGAGTGGTTAGCTCCTAGAAATGTAGATGAGGTGAGACCTTCATCGGGTTGGCAAGTTATTACTGAAGGTTTATCAGGAACTTCTCACAAGTTTCTTATCCTATCACATCATTGTAGAGAAAAGGTAAGAAGTTTGAATGGAAAAAGGAGTGTGACACTAGTTTTGAGTAGCTCAAGCAGTTTTTGACACATGCACTAATGTTAAAGACCACAGATCATGAAAAAGAGTTTGTAGTATGCATATATGCTTACAAGAAAGGACTTGGTGGAGTCCTTATGTAGGATGGACATGTGTTATGCTATGATTCATGAAAACTAAATGAGAATGATCAGAACTACCCCACACATGATCTTAAGTTGGCACCGATCATACATGCATTGAATATGTCGAGGAAATACCTTTTGGGAAGGAAGTTTGTGTTGATGAGTGATCACAATGGTTTGTGGTATCTATTTGACCAACCGAACCTGAATGGTAGGAAGGATTGGTGGTTGGCCACAATCAGTGAGTTCGATTTTGAGATCAAGTATATCAAAGGTAAAGATAACATGGTGGCAAAAGCCCTTAGCAAGTGGATACAAGTAAATCAATTAACAACTATGAGCTCCTATGGGACAGACTTACAGTATATGATCTCGCAGGGAGGTCAGAAGAATGTTAGGTATATGGAGATTGTGCACAAGTTGTAGCAGAGTATAGGTACAGGTACATGTAGTAGTACATGTACAGGTACAGGTACAGGTACAAGTGCTGGTGCACAGGATGTAGACTATTGTCTTACAACAGATTGATTGGTTGGATTCAGAGACATGATATATGTGCCAGACAATCGTGAGCTCAAGAAGGTGATCTTGAGGGAGTTTTATGCGAAACCATATTCAGGACACCTAGGCTATCAGAAGACATTGACCACAGTGAAGAAATTTTATTATTGGCCAAATTTGAAGAAGGATGTAGCAGAGTTTGTGGCCAGGTGTTTCAATTATTAGCATGTGAAGGCAGAGTGTAAGCATCAAAGTGGACTGCTATAGCCGATTTTGATTCCAAAATGGACATGGGAGGTCATTTCCATGGACTTTATTATAGGTTTTTTGAGGACAATGAGACAACATGGTTCCATCATGGTTTTTGTGGACAAGTTGAAAAAGGTTGCGCACTTTATTCTAGTGAAGTCTACATTCTCAGCTAGCAATGTGGCATAGGTATTCATCAAAGATGTGGTCATATTGCTTGGTGTTCCGAAGAAGATTATGTCAGACAGGGATGCAAAGTTCACTTTCATGTTTTGGAAGAGTTGTTTGTAGGTTTGGGCACAGAGTTGGCCTTTAGTACAGATTATCATCCGCAGACGAATGGAAAGACATAGAGATTCAACAAGATATTGGAGGACATGTTGAGGATGTATGTGATGCATCAGTAGCGAAAGTGGGAAAAGTATATTCCATTGGTAGAATTCGCTTACAATAATGGGTATCAGGAATCTTTGAATATCCGTTAGAGGCATTGCATGGGCGGAGTAGCAACACTCCCATTAGTTGGAGCAATCCAGTTAACAGGATGTTGATTGGACCAGACATGTTGGCGGACATGGAACAAGAGATGAAGGTTATAAATAGGAATCTAAATGAAACAAATGATAGGAAGAATAACTATGCGGATCGGAACATGTTGTTTAAGGAGTTCCAGGTTGGGGAACTTCTGTACTTGCGCATCAAACCAAAGAAAAGCTCCTTACAGATTGGATCATGTTCCAAGTTGGCACCATAGTTTTGTGGACCCTTCAGTATTATTAAGAGGATTGGGCCAGTAGCCTATCGACTTGCACCACCTCCGATAGTGAAATTCCATGATGTTTTCCATGTGGCATTGCTTAAGAAGTATGTTAAATATGTTGATAATGTGATTAACTAGTCTGTATTATAGGTGGAACTAGATGGAGAATTTCAGTTGAAGCCTCAATGTATATTGCAGAAAAAGGTGTTCATGCTCCAGAGCCGAACAATCGAGCAATTTAAGATGCAATGGAATCAATTTGGGCTCGATGAAGCTACATGGGAGATGGCAGATCAGATGCAAAGTAGTTTGAAGCGAACAAAATTCCTTCTCAAGATTAATTACTTCAGAAAACTTTGAATATAAAGATATCCATGAGGATACAAATATTATATATAAAATGTGTAAATAATAATGATGGTACAATGAGAGTGAGAGGCTTTCTTATATACCAAGCAGGTGTCTCTTCATGGAGAGTCATGTCTCATTTAGACATGACCCTTCAACCTATTTACTAATTAACTAATCATTATTTATGATTATTATCATTTACATTATTTCCTATATATTTATTCATAACATTGCCTTCCTCCTCAAAAAGCTTCGTCCTCAAATCTTGTCGACGAAAAAAGCTTGATCTCTTCTTTGGGTTCGAATGTCTTCTCATCTCAAAATAGTCATATTCATTGATACAAGTTGATATGATCTTCTAAGTGACAAACAAAATCGTTGCACTGAGAAGGGATCAGACCATCCTAGATTAATCTTCTGTGGAATATTCTGATCACTGGAATTTTGTAACGACTTGTCATCATAGGATTGAATTGAGGTTACATCACACTTATTTGGAACATTAGTTTGTTGTTCCTGTTCTGAATGGTCCCGATACATAGCATGATTGAGTTGTTTACTCTCATGATTTGGATGCCGATATGGAACTTTTTTGGTTTGATTTTCCCTTATTAAGTGTGAGAATTTTTATTTTTATTTTCTTTAGGTGATGATGTTGTTGAGTTGGTTAAAGAATCTTCACTTGGGGTGTTTATCATATGAACTGCAACATCTAAGTGCTTCTTTTATTCAACTAGTTTGCATTCTTCTCGAGTTATGATTTTCATTGGATCGGTATTCGTTCCTTTAACTTCAACTTGGACTAACAACTTCGATATTTCTTTCATGATAAGTTCTTCTAACTTATTTTCCAATGATTTCTTATCATCCTTAAGTTTTTTAGTTTGAGTGAGTAGACTTCGACTATGATTTATGAGATGTAAAAGTTCATCATTTTCTGAGTCAAATTTATTTTGGTATTCAAGCTTCTCAGTTTGTAAACACTTGATTTGTTCTAATAACTTTTGGTTAAGGTTCTTTAAGCATAAACTTTCCTCTTCTTTTCTTGATAGATTTTCGTTGAGTTTCTTTTCAAAAATTTCATTTTCTTGTTCTAACTAGTGTTTCTTAGCTTTACATTTTATTACTTGTGTAAGTAGGTTTTGATTAAGCTCCTTCAAACATGAATTTTCCTTATTTTCGTTGGATATGACTTCTTCAAGCTCTTTCTTCTTCTTTGATATTGTTTCTGGATTCTATTGAAACATTAGTTTCGGAATATCTTTAAGATCTTTTGTTGAAGGCATTATCAATTTTGATTTTGTTGTCATGTCTTGGAACATGACCAACTTCTTCTTGTAAGGGAACACCAAGAATTTGTTTTCAGTGTTTAGAATGAACATACCTAATTCTTTGAACCAAGATCGACCAAGAATTATGTCAACCTCTTTGTTGAGCATATTTACGACACAAAATTGACATATGTACTTGTCATGATCAATTGTCACTTGTAAATCATTAATTTCATATATTTTTTGCACCAAAAAAACCTTCTCCTTCACCTATATTTGGTTCTAGAATTAATAGTTGATTTGGAAAATTAATGTTAATGTAATTATCTTCAATGTTTAGATTAATGGTGATGTTAATCTCTTTCCTTTGGATACACCCTTTCAATATAAATAATTTAAAATTTACAATTGGAATACCTTTATAGGAGAATCTTCCTTCTTTTATTTTCGAATTAGTCTCCTTTTTTTTGTTGTTGAAGGAAATGAACTACTTTTGTATTCGTTGATGAGATTTAAGGTTTAGTAATAACCCCTTATTATTTATAATTACAACAAATGGAACCTTATTATTTCTAATTACCTCAAATGGAACCTTAGGGTGTATTATCTTTATTAAATTTCATTTAATATTATTTATTTATTTTTACTTCACTTTCGTAAAATCTTAACTAATATTTTCTCCTTATGTAACTTTTTATAATAATACCCGCTTTGTACTTATATATATTTTCAATAATTTTATGACTCGAATTTTTCTTTAAATACCCTTTTATAATATAATACTTCTCTTTATATATCTTTTATTTATAATATTTTTTTCTTTTGTCGTTTTGAAAAGTTACAACCCTAGTGAAGCATGGCTATTCACCTCTTTGGGGTATAATATAAAGTATATGTTCACTTATGTACTTTTGACTCAATTAATGTTCTCCACGTAAAAAGTAAAACTTACCATTCACATAAAGAGATTTTGTATTCCTTTTGATTTTCTTTTACTTTTAAAATACCATGGGAAATTACCATGGGTTTCTAAAACCTCAGTTAATGTTCTCCACGTAAAAAGTAAAACTTACCATTCACATAAAGAGATTTTGTATTCATTTTGTTTTTCTTTTACTTTTAAAATACCATAGGCAATTACCATGAGTTTCTAAAACCACGGGCTTGTAAACCACTTAATGAAGAATCAAGATAATATTATTTACTCTTATCTACTCTTCACGTAAAAAGTAAAACTTACCATTCACATAAGGAGATTTTGTATTCCTTTTGTATTTTTTTTTACTTTTAAAATACCATGGGCAATTACCATGAATTTCTAAAACCACGGGCTTGTAAACCACTTAATGGAGAATCAAGATAATATTATTTACTCTTCTTTCTCTTACTTATGGTTTTAAATATATTTGGAAAGATTCTCTTTTAACTTTATCATGCACTTTTTATCAATAATGTAGAACCCTTTTTTATATATGAACGTTCTCCTTCAAAATTATTTATTTTTTTTCATTCTTTTTTTAATCTTTATAAGTATTTATTTTTTATTTTTTTGAATTTGATTTTTTTTTTTGCTATATTTTTTTTAAATTATTTTTGACTTTTTATTTTCTATCCATATATATATTATTTATTATTATTATTATTATTGAATGGCCAAATGCTTGATAGCGAAATAGAGAAACTCCAAATTCTTGTAATGAAACGCTTCAACAACAACAATGTTGATGAATTTGATGGTCAAAGACCTAGATCGGAGAACAAACTCTATGTAGCAGTGAAGCGACCAAAGGGTCAAACTCCTTTGATACCAAATGAAGCGAACAAAGTTCATTCTAAAGATTAATTACTCCAAAAGACTTGGAATATAAAGATATCCATGAGGATACGAATAAAATATATTAAATGTGTAAATAAGAATGATGATACAATGAGAGTGAGAGGCTTGCTTATATACCAAGCAGGTGTCTCTTCATGGAGAGTCATGTCTCATTTAGACATGACTCTTCAATCTAATTACTAATTAAATAATCATTATTTATGGTTATTATCATTTACATTATTTTACATTGTTTCCTATATATTTATTCATAACATGGTTTTGGTATGGTGTTTTGGTACATGTCTTGGTATATGTTTTGGTGATGTTTGGTATATGTACATATGTATATGGATATAAATATCGCCTTGAGATATGTTATAAAGCTCAAATAAATAGTGTGGGTGTCATGTCATTTTGATGTTATATTTGTTATGTTGTCATGTTGGTTTTCTTCTCAGTAGGGTGATCATTGTAAATACTACAATGAGCTATGTTATAAAACTTCATCAACAGTATGTTTTGCTTACAAAAGTCTTATGGTTATAGGTGTTGTTGAACACCGAGGACGATGTTCCCCCAAGGGGGATGGTTTTATAATAGCCCTAGTGAAAATTCCATGTAATAAAAGTTAATAAATGCAAAATAATAACCATGGTTGATGGGACACTTATTCCAAGTTGAATTTTTGGAAATGCATCCTAGTGTGGATGTTCATTGGTTTATTAATGGCTAAGGAAATTGGCAAAGGAAAAATGGCATTTTTGGCACATTTATTTATGAAAATAATGGAAATTAGGAGAAAATGGAGGTGAAAGGTCACAGGTTGCATGTGAGGAGGAAAATGAAGGAGAATAATATAAAATAAATAAAATAGAGGCATAATTGATAAAAAGGCTTCTGAGGATCAGTTGCTAAAATTTTTGTCACTTCAATTTTTGGAGCTCTCTCATTATTCTCTCTCTCTCACTCTTGGAAATTTAGTGTTTTCTTAGAGCACTCTTGGAGGGTATGGCATACTTGGAGTTTTGGAGCAAGAAGGAAAAGGAAGAGTAGGAAAGCACAAGAGGACATCAAGATCAACAACTACAACAAGTTTTTCTTGCAGGTACCGAGTTGCGCATATGTTTTCCTCACTAGTTTTGGCATGCATGGCATATGCATGTGGTTTATTGGTCATGATCTGTCACTGGTATGGAGGATTTCCTAGATTGACAGTGGATTTGCATAGCCTTTCCATTTCCTGGATAACCATGGTGATTGTGGATTTATTTCCTTGTCTTGTTTTGATTGGTTCTCATCTTTCCTTAGCTTGGGTTGAGTTACTAGTTCCTAGAGCCTTGGTTGGACAAATGCTCTAGATCCTTATAATAGCTTGGGTTGAGTTCCTAGTCTTGGAGCCTTGGTTGGACAAACACTCTAAAGCTTGATATAAGTTGTGGGTTGAGTTACTAGCCATGGAGCCTGGTTGGAAAAAATTCTCTTGAGCCCTAGAAGGCTTGGATGGAGACCAATCTGATGATGGTTTTATGATGTCTGACTGTGAGGTGGAATCATTGTTTGATCGATTGAGGTGGTTAGCTCTAGAAGCCCTGTATGTTTTTGGATTGATGTGTTTATGAGATCCCACATTCATGCTTGGAATATGGCATGAGGGTGAATGGTTGAAGAGAGATTTGGCTCAGCCATTCTACAGTCGGGTGGAATATGGAAGTCCCATCCCGGGTTTCAATTTTGCATCATCAATATGAGGTTATTTCTCTTTGTATTTCTATGAGTATTATGTTGGTTTATATGTGGATTATATGGTTGTGATTTCCTTGGTATTTTTGTTGCTATTATGTTGGTTATGTATATGTTTTATGATAATATATATGTATGGCTCTCATCATGTTTTTTACTTGTAAATGAATGAACAATGTATCTATGACCTCATCGATGAAACAACTAATGTGTTGAGGCATCAATGATTCTTAGCAATTCTCAGATGAGTATGAGGCCCCTATGCTTAGAACTGTTGTTTACACCTGTTGATTATATATTCATGATATGTTTGATGAAATGCATGTCATGGTTACTAGGGGTCCATTCAAGGGCTTGTTCAATTATTTTCATTTACATCATCGTTTCATTGATATCTTTATGTTCTGAAGGTGTCATTCAGTTCTAGGCAGTGACCTGGGCTTGAAAAAGCGGCACAAATCCTAGGGACGTTGGCATAACACTGAGCAAAATGGTCCTTGGACATTGGTATGACTTGTCATGAGAGCGTCCAGAGCCTCCTGGATGCTGTCACGCCCATGTCATGGGAGATTCCAGAGGTCAAGGGGTCTAAAACCTCAATGGGACTCAGGAGTTGGTTTCCAGAATTATTGGGATTGTTCTCATGGGTGATATAGATGACGTGGAAGGTTTGTATGATGTGTTTCCATTGATTCAATTTCCTTAAGGTCACCTAGGATGTTAAATCCAATCATAGTATCATATCATCACATATTTACCCCGGTTGGACGACAACTTGGGTAAATGTGGGAGGAGGGTGTTACAGATGTTTGACCATGAGGTGGAATCACTGGTTGAGGGTTGATGTGGTTTGGCCTTTGGAAGTCGTGGTTTGGTTTATTCCATGAGATCTCACATTTATGCTTGGAATATGGCAGGGGGGTCATTGGAGGAAAGAAATATTTGTTTCAACCCAATCTATGGTCGGGTGGTACGTGGAAGTCCTTGACTTGGTTGGTACTTTCATCTGTTAATATAAGGTATTTTATATTGTGGTATATGAGCATATGTATTGATTATGATGGTGATCTCATGGTTGAGTTTCCATGGTTTATATGTTGGTTATTTGATGGTTTATAGGCTGGTTATTTGCTGGTTATATGTTGGTTATATGATGTATATTGTCTATGGCTCTTAACATGTTTGATGAATATATGAATGGTTAATGAATGCATGGACTAACAAATGTTATTGCAACTATTATGAGTGAAAATTAGACCTTCCTGGTGAATCTCAAATAAGTGTCAAATCCCTATGTTTAAATATGCATTCATGACCTGTAGATTACATGTATGCAATATGTTTGACGAAATGCCTATCATGGTTAGGCTTGGTTAGGTTAATTCCTTGATTAATTTTTGTGTTAGAGGCTTTGTATTTGTGTCATTTATTATTTTGGAATGTCTCATCAAGTTCTCACTAGGGATCTGGAGTCTAGCACTAAAAAGGTGGCACAAATTTCATGGTTGTTGGCACAGAACTAGGAAATTGGGACTGCAGTCACTCTCTTGCGGGCTTATGCATGCAACTAGAGGTCCACATTCATATGGATGTTGACTTGTGCATGTGACTGGGAGTTTAGGTCAGTGAAAAAAAATTTAACTCAAGGTTTGGGCTTGGGGTTTTTGTTTATCCCCTGGGGTCCTGTAGCTTCTAAAGAATGTCTTTAAAGTTTTAGTTTGTCGATTCCACTTCGTTAATTGCACTTAGGAGGTTGAGTCATTTCATAGTAACTCCTCATCACATGTTTAACCCAATAGACCGGTGAACTTGGGTAAATGTGGGAGCAGGGTGTTATATAGTGGTATCAAAGCAGGTTTATGTTTTCTTTGGGTGATATTTGATACCACTGAGTGGTATCAAAACATGGTTCAACCCTTGGACTCGATGCTCAGAATGTGGATTGTCATGCAAGCATGAAGTTTGTATATAGGCTTGTTATGTATGCATGGTGATGGTCATGGTTACAGTGGTGTTTTCATGTAGAAGTTTATGATGTTGTTGGTGTTGTCGCTTTTTATAACACCTATAGCACAAGTGCTTCAGGAGATATAGAAAACTTCCTAGAGACAACCTCTGGGTTAATTATAGGCCAGTACCTAAGACATCTTAAAGAGAGGATTGCTTTTGGATATTATGAGTAGGGCTTTCTGTTGCACTCCAATTGTCACGTAGTTTGAAAAGATAATAAATGGGGCTTGGTCCAATAGTTTTTCATCAAGATGAGCTCAAGCCAATACATGGATCTAAATTAACAGGGGGTAAATCAGGCCAATCTCAAAGAGAAATGTCTAGTTTTGGTGGCCGACACACAACAATAAGAAGTTTAATATTGGAGGTGTAGTAAAAGTGAATAGGAGGAAAGAGAGGAGGGAATTCAGTGCATAGGGCTAGAAACAAGACAAAATCCTAAGCAACAATGTTTCGATAGAAGTATGGAAGACAGAAGAGGTGGAATGGAAGAAATGGTGGAGTGATAATTAAGGTCCCAAACTATGTGCATCATGGATACATTTATCACCAAACAACAATTAGTAAATCTGTGCACATTACAGGTACTGCAGGCTATAAAATAACACAAGTAAATTTGGAACTATCCAGGTACTTCTCACTACTTAGCAACAAACATACAACCATGAATAAGAGTGAAAATGACAGCTTCATTACATTATTTCAGAGGGATAAAGAACATACATGAAGTGATATACAGAGGAGAAAAACATACCACACATATTCAAAAACAATACTTTTTTGTTCCATGCATTCATGAAATTCCTTGAGGTGTTGGTCCAACCTTCTATCTATGTTTCAATTGAATCTAGGAAAATAGGTATTCCATTCATGAAATGAAGGGACATGATTGGGATAACCAGAAATATAAGAAACATACAATGGGGAAAATTTGTTGGCAAAGAATGCAGGAATGGCCATTTTGAAAACCCCTTTCGGTGAGTGATCTGAAGTTCAGATGTAAGGAATTTTTTCTATTTTTTAGCATTAGAGCAAGTATGAGGCCGCTTGAAATCCAAGAAGATCAAATAAAGATATAGATAGTGGATTTGCGAGGATGTTTACCATAAGATTGAAATAATGGAGTTGCCAAGGTGAGAGATATTCAACCCACAGTTCCCTTGCTCACCTGATAGAGGGAATGTAAAAAATAGTCGTACCTAGGGAAAAATATTCTAATTCGTCCCCAACAATAGTGCCAGAAAGATGTTGTCACTTTTCCTAGCACTTGTAGCACAATTGCTTTAGGAGATATATAAATATTCTTAGGGACAACCTCTAGGTTGATTGTAGACTAGTGCCTAGGACATCTTAAAGAGAGGAGTGCTTTTGGATATTATGAGTAGAGATTTTCGCTGCACTCCAGTTGTCACATAGTTTGAAAAGATAATATAGGTGGTTTGGTACAGTAGTATTTCATCAAGGTGAGATCAAGCGAATACATGGATCTAAATGGACAGGGGTAAATCGGGTCAATCTCAAAGAGAAATGTCTGGTTCTAGTGGATGACACACAACGATAAGATGTTTAATATTGGACTTGTAGAAAAAGTGAAGAGGAGGAAAGAGAGGAGGGAATTTGATGCATAGGGCTGGAAACAAGACAAAATCCTAAGAAACAATGTTCCGACAGAAGTATGTAAGACTGAAGAGGTGGAAAGGTAGAAAAAATGGAGCTCTAATTACGGTCCCAAACTATATGCATCATGGATACATAAATCACCAAACAACAATTAGTAAATTTGTGCATATTACAGGTACTGCAAGCTATCAATTAACACAAGTAAATATGTAACTACGCAGGTACTTCTCACTAATTAGCAACAAACATACAACCATGAATAAGAGTGAAACCGACAACTTCATTACACTATTTCAGAGTGAGAAATAACATACATGAAGTGATATACATTGGAGAAAAACGTATTGTGCATCTTCAAAAACAATACATTGTTGTTCCATGCATTCATGAAAGTCCTTGAGGTGTTGGTCCAACCTTCTATCTATGTTTCCATTGAATCTAGGAAAATAGGTATTCCATTCATGAAATGAAAGGATATGATTAAGATAGCCAGCAATAGAAGATAAATCCAGTGGGGAAAATTTGGTTGCCAAGAATGCAGGAATATCCATTTTGAAAACCCTTTAGGTGAGTGATCTCAAGTTCAGATGTAGGGGATTTTTTGTTGTTGTTTAGTATCAGAGCAAGTATGAGGCCGCTTGAAAGCCAGGATGATCAAATAAATATATAGACAATCAAGTCACCAGGATGTTTACCATAAGATTTAAATAGTGGAGTCATCAAGGTGAGAGATCTTCAACCCACACTTCCCTTTCTCACTTAACAGAGGGAATGTAAAAATTTGTCATACCCAGGGAAAAATATTTCGATTCGTTCCCCATCAACGACGCTAGAAATATGTTGTATTTTTTGTAGCACCTATAGCACAAGTGCTTCAAGATATATAGAAAGCTTCTTAGAGATGGCCTATGGGTTGATTGTAGAATAGTTCCTAGGACATCTTAAGAGAGGAGTGCATTTGAATATTATCAGTGAGGGATTTCTACTGCACTCCAATTGTCACGTAATTGGAACAAGATAATGAAGGGGGGATTGGTTCAATAGTCTTTCATCAAGGTAAACTCAAGCAAATACATGGATCTAAATGCTCAGGGGGTAAATCGGGCTAATCTCAAAGAGAAATGCTTGGTTTTTGTGGCTGACGCACAACAATAGGCAACTTAATATTGGATTTGTAGTAAAATGAAGAGGAGGAGAGAAAGGAAGGAATTTGATGCATAGGGCTGGGAACAATACAAATTCTAAGTAACAATATTTCGACAGAAGGATGGAAGACTAAAGAGGTGGAATGACAGGAATTGTGGAGTGCGAATTAAGGTTTCATACTCTATACCTCATGTACACACTTGTCACTAATCAACATAAGTAAATATGTACTCATAAAGGTAAATAAGTAAATCTTTAATTAACACATGGACTATTACTATTCAACAGTTGTTAGGTCCCTATACTACTAGTGTATCCCCTTATTGTTATTAGTACAACCCTCTTATTATATTTTTGTGCCCATGTAGTCCCCATATTGTTATTATTGTGCCCCATAGAAGCCCACTATTGTTATTATTATGCCCTGACATTATTATTGTTATGTTGGCTCTGATTATATTATGACCCCTTAGACTCATATATATAGAAAGGAGGTCTTGTCATTTGTATCATCTAAGAATTGCTCATTTGTGTAATTTAAAGGAGGTTTCCACTTCGAAGAGGCTTATTTCTAAGGTGTTGATCTATATTTTCTATATTTTTGTGAGCTGGTTTCATAACATTTGGTATCAGAGCTGTGGATTCTAGGGTTTCACTGCCCCAAGCAGGTCATCATGGAAATTTTACTATAACGTTTTCGCTATGAAGTTTCAAAATCTACAAAAAAAACCCATTTGAGAAGAAATTGTTCTGAACCTCGCATCCAAATTTCAGATTTTGTCACACTATATTTTTGGAGATATGATATGAGGAAGTTAGAGTTTTTGCAAGCTCCAAAATTTCATCTAAAACAGGTCATCGTGGTATTTTCACTATAACTGTTTCGCTACAAAGTTTCAGAACCTAAAAAAAACTCATTTGAGAAGAAATATGTCTGAACTTCGGGTCCAGATTTCAAATCTTGTCTCGCTAAATTTTCGGATATATGATCTGAGGAAATTAAGGTTTCTGCAGACTCACAAATTACATCCCAAACAAGTGACCTAGGGAAAATCGTCATAATTGTCTCTCTAAGCATTAGATTGAAATTTCGTAAGAAATTAAACAAGGACATAATTTAGTTTCTTGTGTATATTTGTCAGATCTAAAGGCAAAAATAGTGACATGTGGCACTTCATACAAGTTCGCTCTTCTGAAAACGTATATAATCAGGTCACCTTGGGGGATTGTGAATAACTCTTTCTTGGAAAATCCAATTTCAATCAGACTAGTGGCTTTGGAAGGAGGATGTAGTGGGCTACTGCAGGTCCAATTTCAGAACTGGAAGATCCTAAATTACATAGTTACAATCGTTTCAAGATCGAGATCCTAAAATCAAGAAAAGGAGATATGAAGAAGTTTGATGGCAAGGATCCGGTAAATTGGATACTACAAATGGCGCAATATTTTGATCTACATGAGGTGCAACTGTTAGAAAAGGTACGCATTGCATCTTCATATTTAGAACCGAATCATTTTTTATGGTATAAAGGGCTTTGTTCTCGTAAACCACTTGTTACATGGTCAATTTTCAAGGAGGAAATGATAGCACACTATGAGGATATAAAGAGAAACACCTTCTTTAGGCAATTGATAAATCTCAAACAAAAGTGTTCAATGGCAGAGGAAATTGAGGACTTTTAAAAATTAAATATAAGGGTAATTGGTATTCCAGAGAAGGAAAGGATTGATGTCTTCATAGGTACTTTAAAGGATAACATTCAACATGAGGTTCGTCTTTGGGAACCTGATTCATTGGAGAAGGGATTCAGGTGGGCAAGAAAAATTGAAACCGAAATTATGGAAACAAGGAATTCCACCACTCACGACTATAATTATGGAAGTGTTTCTTTTCCTAGCTTTCCACAACCCACAAGGTTTACACCACAAAAATTGGAAGAAAAAGGAGAAAAAGGGCTTTGTTACAATTGTGATAGAAAATGCATTAAAAGTCATAAGTGTGCTAAGAAGAAATTATTTTACATAGATTATGAAGAGGAGGAAGAAAAAGGTCAAGAAACATCAAAAGCAGAAAATATATGCCAGGACCCAACCCCAGAGAAAGAAGAAATGAATCTGACCATATCTTGTAAAGCATTGGTAAGAATTACCACTCCTCAAACTCTCAAGATAGGACATATCAAGAAGCAAAAGGTTCAAGAAGTGAAAAATCACATCGAGAAAGAAGAAATGAATCCAATCATATCTTGTAATTCATTCGCCAGAATTACCACTCCTTAAACTATCAAGATAGAAGGACATATCAGGAAGAAAAATGTTCAAGAAGTGAAAGATCACATCGAGCATCAAGAAATGAATCCGACCATATCTTGTAAAGCATTGGAAGAAATTACCACTCCTCAAACTCTAGAGGTAGAAGGACATATCAAGAAGAAAAAGGTTCGAGCAATGAAAGATCACATCCAGCATCAACAACAAGTTCTCCAAATTTTAAAGGATAACGCCACTTCGGTGCAAAATCAAACGAAACAACAGGTAGATCAACATCGTAGTGAAAAATGTTTTGATATGGGTGATTGGGTATTTTTACTACTACATCTCAAGCAAGCTATTTATGAGAAGGAAATGTTGGCAATACTACATGCACTTAAAAAATGGCGACCTTACCGAATGGTAAGACTCTTCAAGGTAAAAATGGATCATGATAGTCTTAAATACTTTTTAGAACAACTATTATATTTAGAAGAACAAAAAAATGGGTCACAAATATGTTGGTTTATGACTTTGAAATCATCTACAAAAAAGAGAAGCAAAATGTTGTTGCATATGAACTCTCAAGAAAGGATGAGGATGTGGAAGCATTATTTTGTGTTATTTCTATTATCCAACCAGATTGGATACACGAAGCAAGGGATGAATGGAAAAAGGACGAAGAAGTGTGGCCACTCATTCAAACATTGCAGAAGATCCCAGTTGAAACAATATTGCCAAAACTTTACGAGGAATGAAAAATCTAATTGGAACTTGGAACATTCATAGAAACAAGAACCTGACAGCTAAAAAATCGATCAATTTCAGAGTATCTCATCAAGTGGAAGAACTTACCCACTGAAGATTCCACATGGTAGGATAATAATTTTGTACAAAAGCGTCACGAACTACTCAAGCGTTGTGGACAACACTTTTTGAAGGAGAGGGGCATGTTAGGTCCCTATACTACTAGTGTATCCCCTTATTGTTATTAGTACAACCCTCTTATTATATTGTTGTGCCCATGTAGTCCCCATATTGTTATTATTGTGCCCCATAGAAGCCCACTATTGTTATTATTTTGCCCTTACACTATTATTTTTATGTTGACTCTGATTATATTATGACCCCTTAAACTCCTATATATAGAAAGGAGGTCTTGTCATTTGTATCATCTAAGAATTGTTCATTTGTGTAATGTAAAGGAGGTTGCCCCCTC
>APFE031742742.1:10707-29093 GCA_000404065.3 Pinus taeda | reverse complement strand
ATTTTTATGTATATTTATTTTAATAACTATAAACAAAATCTGTTATATAGTTTTTTAATAACCCAAAAATAATATTTTTTTTTGTTCTCTTGTGTAGGTTTAAAAGGCCACTGGAGGAATGCCAACTGTCAAGTTTCCATGTGGGTCCCACGTGCTGACTGGGATGCTGTGTGGTGCACTATGGGCCCCATTTTTCCTCTTCCATACCAATCTTTGAGGGGCTCTATTTTTTGCATACGAGCTCAGATTGATGAACTATTCACGCCATCGCAATTAGGAAGATGAGCCCTTTCAACTGATGCCATCAACTACTCCTTCCTGCCATTTTGAATTTTGAGCCTTTATCCATCCCCTTGGTGTCTCGAGATCCTCCTGGATCAATCCTCCCCATTGGGGAGCTTTTGGGCCACTAAAAGCTTTTCATCAATCAACTGTCAAGTGAGGGTACTGTGCCCTCACTCCTTTCTCCATCCATTTGGCCTTGCTTGGATGCATTCCCTTTAACCCAACTTGAAGGTACTCTACATCTCCTCGTCGCAAAGTCATGATTCTTCTGTCGAGAATGATGTCTTCGGGCAACTCATCGAGATATTCAGGTGCAAAATCATCAACTATAGGAATGGTGCCCACCTCATCATTGTCCATGATCAAAGGTGGTTCATACAATTTTAGGTTCTCCACATTCACCACTGAGTACATCTGCATATATACTGGCAAGTCAAGACGAAAGGCATTATTCCCAATCTTCTCCAGTATGGTGAATGGTCCATACCGGATTGGTCGTAGCTTATTTCCTTCTCCCTTCATCCTGTATTTGCTGATGTGGAACCATACTTTGTCACCTACTTGGAACTGATGGTCAACTCGATGTTTATCATGTGAAGCTTTGTAGTGGGCTTGACTCTTTTCCAACTGCTCCTACATTGCTTGGTGAACCTTCTGGATTTGCTGAATGAACTGCTGAGATTTATCCTTATCATCTCGTCCCTTGGAACCATCCTCTCTTCCAAAGACCATGTCCAAAGGATCCTTTGGCAAGTATCCAAAACATGTCTCGAATGGCGATCGTTGCGTCGATGAATGCACTGCTCGATTGTAGGAATGTTGTATGTAGGGGAGATGCTCATCCCATAACTTGGGATGTTTCCCACAGTAACCCCTCAACAAATGTACTACGGTTTTGTTAACCACCTCTATCTATCCGTCGGTCTACGGGTGAAATGTCGTACTTTTTTTCAGTTTGGTGTCCATCATCCTCCACAAGCTGGTCTAGAACTCTCCAAGGAAGTGAGAGTCTCTATATGACACAATCGAAGTGGGTAGTCCAAAGTGGACCCAAACATACTGAAAGAAAAGAGAAGTAATCTGCCCTGCAGTAATCTGCTTTTTACAAGGCATAAGAACACACATTTTGCTAAAACGGTCGACGATGACATACGAATAGTCGTGACCCTTCCTAGACAAAGGTAGACCTCCTACAAAGTCCATTGACACACTTTCCGATGGATGACTCGGAATAGGGAGTGGTGTGTAGAGCCCGAGTTTTCTATTAGAGGGCTTTGAAATAGAACACATCATGCGCTCCTTTACATATCGAATCACTGTATTTTTCATGTGAGGCCAAAAACAAAATCGTTGTATATGGCTTAAAGTTTTTTCGACACCAAAGTGTCCAGACACAAGAGAGGTGTGGGCCTCTCAAATTATATGCACTCTTTCTTCTGTGGGAATACAGAATTTACCAAGGTGATACAACAATTTCCCCTGCAAATGATAGTTGTCCACCTGTGAACCATGGGTTAGTTTTGCATAAACTTCTTTAAAGTCATGATCGTTAGCATACTGTTCAGCATAACTTTCAAAAGACAATGACACATTATGCAAAATAACAAAAGCAGAATTAGGAGGGTGAGATAGCATATCAGCCACATTATTGCTAGTGCCCTTCTTATACCTGATTACCAAATGAAACTATTGAAGAAAACCCATCCACTTGAAATGATGAGATTGCTACAACTTGGTCTGCGTCTGTAAGTACTGCAAGGGCTGATGATTTGTATGGATGATGGTCTCCTTGCCGATGAGGTAGTGCTTCCACTTCTTCACGCTTTGGACCAAGGCGTAAAGCTCCTTGTCATAAGTAGGATAGTTTATCACAACTTGAGAAAACTTCTTAGAATGGTAGCAAATTGGCTTCTTTTGCTGCATCAGTACAACTCCCATGGCATATCCGCTGGCATCGGTTTCGATCTCAAATGGTTGCTGGAGATCGGGTAAGGCTAGGAATGGCGCGGTGTTGATCTTTTCTTTCAATGATTCGAAGGATTTTTGCTTCTTTCCTCCCCATTGAAAGACCTGTTTCACACTTGTCAATGTGTGCAAAGGTGTTTCTATAACAGAAAAATTGGCAATGAATCTTCGCCAATACTGGACTGCACCTAAAAATCTATGGACCTCTGATACATTAGTAGGCTTAGGCAATTTTACAATTGCTTCAACTTTTGAAGGATCTATTTTCAACTGACCATGACCAACAATATGACCTAGGTAAACCAACGAGGTTTTCCAGAACTCACACTTTGACAACTTTACATAGAGTTTTTCTTTTTTTAATACATCGAGCACTTTATTTACATGGCATACATGTTCATTCCAACTCTTGCTAAAAACAAGAATATCATCTAAATATACATGAACAAACTCATCAATAAAAGGCCTAAAGAGATCATTCATGATCCTCATGAATGTACCTGGAGCGTTGCAAAGTTCGAACGGCATCACCATCCACTCGAACAACCCCTGCTTTGTTTTGAAGGGGGTCTTCCACACATCTTGTTCTGCAATCCGCACCTAGTGATAACCACTACGCAAATCCAACTTGGTGAAATAGATAGCATTCTTTAAGTGATCTAATAAATCATCTATACGTGGAAGATGGTAGTAGTTTTTCACCGAGATCTTATTCAATGCTCCATAATCAATGCACATCCTCCATGTGCCATCTTTCTTTGGCACCAAGACGATCAGAGAGCCACATGGAGAAGTGCTTGGCCTGATGACCCTTGACCCAACAATTCCTGAACCTATTTTTTGATTTCCTCCATCTCAATGGACGACATCTTGTACATGCCAATATTTGGTAAAGGAGCGTCATGCTGCAAATGAATCTCATGTTGGATTCCCCTTTTTGTAGGCAATCCCTTGGGTTCCTGAAATATCTCATCAAAGTTAGAAATTAATTTACATACTTCCTTTTTATGTTCAGGATCACAACCTTGAAAAGCATCAATTAATTCTGCATCTTTCCCCCTTACCATAAGCATGCAACCCTTACTATAGTTCACCAATCTCTTCATTTGTCCTGCACTTACAAGGCTGGCATTGATTTTATTTTGATGAGCACTTACAATATATTCTACCCCATCTTTGGTGATTTGGTATTTGTTCTCATGATGAAATAAAATGGCTTTTCGATCATATAAGTATGGACTCCCTAATACCATTTCACAGATATCCAATGGTATTACATCTAGTACTACTTCATCCACTAGCTTAGAATCAATTACAAATTTCACCTTACACTGTTTAGTTACATTTTATTTTGCTTTATCATGTATCCATCCCAGTGGGTAAGGTTTTGGATGTGGTTTTGTTTCCAAGCTAAGTTTCTTTACCAAGGATTCTGTAATTAAGTTTGCGTGAGATCCAGTATCAAATAGAGTCTCTACTTTAGTATGATTCACCACAACTCTAATATGAAATAACTCAATTCTCTTTTGTTCATTAGGAAGGGACTCATTTACTGAACTAGTGCCTTCATGTGAATCATAATTAACATGCGGTGTAAGAGTACCTTTAGTTCTCGCTGCTTTGATCAATGCTTCATCTCCCGAGTCAGAACCAAGGACTTGCTGCACAACTGCTACCGTCTTCTGTTTGCCCTTTCCTCCAGACTTCTTCGGTCGCTTTTCTGGATGCATTTTCCAACAGTGATCATCATCATGACCTTCCTTTTTGCAGTGGCTAGAATAAGGCTTCTCTCCTTCTTCTTTCTTGGACGACGCTGTCTTCTTTTCCTTTCCTTTCCACTTTGCTTTTGGTTTGCCATTGGGAGGTTTGGAAGGTGGTTTCTTTGAATGATCATCTTTGTCATGTTTCCTGTTCTCAATGTGAATGACCTTTACACTGGCTGCATCAATGGTGGTTGGTTCAAACAACAACAATGAATGCCTAATATAACTATGTAATGATCCAATGTATTTAGTTACAATTTCAGGTGTATCAAGTGGAATACCCAAATTAAGTGCTTGCTTCCTAAATTCTTCTATAAAACTCTGAACATCCTAACCTTTGCCTTGCCTTAAATACTGATAGTTCATTAAAGCTTTTTGCATGTAACCCAATGGATTAAATTGTGCTTTTAACGCAGAAATGAAATTAGGCCAAGAGGAATAAAGATTACCCACATCCTTACTGCTTTGTACTTTGCTCTCCCACCAAACGAGAGCGGTGTTGGTTAATCGCAAAGAGGCCAACTGAATCTTTGCTTCATCCTCCATGATCTGCTGAATCATGCAGTAGATCTCAATCTGCCTAATCCAATTATTAAGTTTTTTTGCATTGCTTTCACCATTGTACATGGGGAGATCAAATTTAACCTCTAATTTAAAAAAAGGCTTTTTAGATGCATTTTTAGAATTTCGATTATTATGATGGTGAGAAGAAGAAGAACTTTCACTTGTAGAAGGAGAAGGAGGTAGATCTCCTCCATCACATCCATGTACTGAACCTTATCCTTCTGGAGCTTTCCCCTCTTCATTTTCTTGCTTTTCAAGCTTTGAGAACAACTTCTCAACACGATCTGCCATCATATAGAAGGTCTTGCGGAAATTGAGCTCCTCCTCATACCGAGCCTCTTCATTTGCCATGTTTCTCCTTCAATGTGCACGCCCCGCCTTGGGATCGAAAGACTGTAATTCCCCTTCGCCTCTTCGGAGCCTGTTTCTTGTTAGCATACAAACATGCAATTCACATCTAAAAACACCCGCTCTGATACCACTTGATCCAGGTTATCTTTTGTTTATAGATGCATGAAAAGAATGGCATAAACAGTTTGTAGTTTAATCAAAGAGAAACTTAAATGTGCGCATGTGAGAAGAAGAAGAAGAAACACATAAGCATGACAAGAAGACAAGAAGCTTGATAACGGAGTTCGTCTCTCTTCGACTACATCTTCGGGCCCCGCTCGATCAATGGGGAGGCCTTCATTCATTAAAAAAAAATGGCATCAAAGAAGTACATTCATCAATTTACAAAATAAAGCATTATACCTCCATGCTGAAAAGTGTCTGAAAATTGGAGAGCTCTATTGCAGAAACTGACACTGCCAATGGATTCCCATTGCTGAGAAGTGCAAAATCCATATAAAACTTGTCCAATTCTGAGACTGGACCGAAATCACCCTCCCGCAAAAATTCTGCTCAGAAAAAATTCCAACAATGTCTCTGAGTGCTCAAGGGTCCACCAACTGGTCTCGAAATTTGTGCCGCTGATCTGAAATGGTAAAAAATAAGTTTATATAAAATTCTGCTCTCGAAATTTGTGCCACTGATCTGAAATGGTAAAAAATGAGTTTATATAAAATTTAAGGGATTTATGGTTATTTTTATCAAACCCATATTTACCACCAACTACTAAAGTTTACCAAACCTCAAAATATAATATATTTTTATTACCACTGTTGGGAGCGGGCTCGTACCTCACGGGACCATTCTCATCCCCTCCAACCTGCACTCATTAATTTCGGTGGCAGTTTTGGTTTATGGCGCTGTACCGTAAATCACGTGATACTCCACCATGCGTTGGTTATAAAACGGCTGCATATAATCCCCACATATGCGTTATATGTTTGGGGTATTAACCCACCCTTCCACATTGTATGAAGTTGTTTAAAACATACTCCATTATATCCATGCCAACGGTTTTGTATATTCATACGTGGTCCTTTATATGGCATAGTTGTTATACGTTGGTTTCAATCTGAATAACATATATTTGGTATATGTTATAACCATTTCATAACGTAACCTTGCCACATATGTTGGCTATACGTTGCATTTTTGTTATATGGGATATGTGTGTAACCATATTGTTATATGGTTTTATATATTTTTGGGTTTTTTTTTTTTATTTTTATTTTTGTTTTTGTATGTATAGTTATTTTAATAACTATAAACAAAATTTGTTATATAGTTTTTTAATAATTTAAAAATAATAAATTTTTTGTTCTTTTGTGCAGGTCTAAAAGACCACTAGAGGAATGCCAAGTGTCACGCTGCCATGTGGGTCTCACGTGCTTAATGGGATGCCGTGTGGTGCACTGTGTGCCCTATTTTTCCTTTGCCATACCAATCTTTGAGGGGCTCTATCTTTTGCATACGAGCTCAGATTGACGAACTGTTCGTGCCATTGCGATCAGGAAGACAAGCCCTTTCAACTGATGCCATCAACTACTCCTTTATGCTATTTTGAATTTTGAGCCTTTATCCATCCCCTTGGTGTCTCGAGATCCTCCTGGATCATTTGGACCCCTCGGGGACACAATTCTAGAACTTGTATTAAGTGTTTCTTCCCTATTTTTATAAGGAGGGGGAGAACTTTGAAAATTAGTTACAAAATATCTCAGCTAGAGCTCCAGCTGTCTGATCAAATATCTTGTCTCAGCGTGCGATAACTCTGCTGCCCAAATGATTATAAAGGATTTGATTCCTTTCTTGAAAATAAATGAAATTATTGAATAAAAGAAAAAGGAAAAACCGAATAACGATAAGAGAAAAATATCCCTATGCCATTCCTGAGATTGCCCCTGATCAGACCATGTCTTTACCTTAGTGTGCCTCTCCTGCTTATCGATTGGTGCCCGTCGCTTTCACCTTAACCGCTTAATTTACCACTCACTAAAGCTGAGAGCAATCACTGCGATGGCCTTAGTGATGCTCCAAACACAATTGTCGACTCATCTTACTTGTATCATGTTATCGGAGCATAATGTGCCTCATAAAATAACTGAAGTGTAATATCGGGGATTATGCTTGTCGCAATCTTTATATGTAACTAGTTCTACGAAACAAAGAACTTCAATCTCTTTAGGCCCCTTTTTCTTTGAGCCCTTCTTGTATTAATTTGCATAGGACTGAGGGCTATGACCATCAGCTTAGTCTTTTGAGGCTAAGGATTTTTATTTGTTGTTGGGGGGTATTTTTCCTTTATAAACTACTTTAGCACCTGGTTTCCTTAAGTCTTCACAACAGCATGCCCTTTATTGGAGCTCCTCTACATCAAAGGTTTTCAGTTGGGGCCTTTACATTGGAGTCATGACGTGCTTGCAATCCCTTTGGTGCCCGACCTCCAACTCTACCTCTAGTCCCTTGTGCCCTTTGTGACTGTGGTGCTAGCCCCACATCAGAGCCTCCTAATTGGAAGTCTTCAATCAAATGATTTTCTTTTTCTAGTGTTACAAAATTTCGATTAATGACCTCTGACTGTGATGTCATTAATGCCACAAGGCACCTTGGGAATGATGACACATGTCACCCTATTTTGGCCCCTTATGACCCCTCAAAATGTTGAATCTAGCTGCCACGTGTCCGTCGTACCTCCACGTCATGATGACGTTAGACGCCACTTGGATTTATTGGGACCAATGGTATTCTGCCATGTGGACCTCTAAATGAGAGAGAAAAAGGGCCCCTCCGCCCTTAGTTTTGCGTTGAATTTCTTTGTTAATCGTAATTGTCCCTCCCCAACACTTTAACACTAACATATTGCAACTCGCGATATCGAAACATTTTAGAGTTGTTACCCCACTAGTGCACTGATTTTATGATATGATTGATCGTTGATCACTAATCGACAATATTTCTTTGTTTTTGCGATGTTCTTTGGAACCTCCAATTTCCGATTTGTGATATCAGCGATTGTTGATCGTTGATTGCTCCACTATGGACCTGCGATACATCAGAGCTTTGATATTTGATGCACCGATATGACATGACCTTCAATATTGCGATCATCAATGTGTTGGGATCTCTAACTTGTGATCGCTGATATGCCCTAGTGCTTGATCCTCCGGTATGGGATCGTCGATGTCTCCCGGACCTCCAATGTGCTCTTCTTTCTTTCCTTTCAAAGGGAACAAAACCCCTTAACTTCAACTGACCATATCTTCTGATCCAGAAGTCCATTTTTGGACTTCCACATACTGTTGCAAAGCTTATTCTGAGCATTATCCAATGGAGAGGTTCTGATTTATATTTGAGTGCTTATGTAGCTTGGAATATGGCTAAAAACCTATCTTCTCTTTTGCAAACTTTGGGCAGTTGGAAACACATTTTGCAGCGGGTGACAACAATTGGGATGTGTTTGTCATTGTTTGGTCAATATAATGTTCTTAAATTGCAAGCATAAATTATCGACTAGAGTTGGTAAACTTATGAAGTGCATGTGCACTATATATGCTAGAAGCTTATTATTTCATTTATTAAGATGATGGTTATGTTTGTTTTGAAATTTTCATTGTTACCTAGATTTTCATTAGAGTTAGATTTCTACAAATTAATACTTGAAAGTTAAGCTACTATTAGAGTAAATGTGAGTTAAGCTATTGTTAGATTAATCTATCAAATCATATCTAATTGAGTGTCATTCTAAAATGTCTTATGTTATTCATCCTAACATTTTGAATCTATATAAACACTTTACTACTACAAAAATAGAGTATTGGAAAAATCTTGTCTACAATAAAAATATATAATATATATATATATATATATATGAATTTTGATCTTAAAGAGTATGAAAGAAATCTTTAATTACAAACTGCAGAATGATACAAATTCTAATTCTAGAAAGCATGGAAATATCAACTATGATGAAGAGAAAAACGTTGAAGGACTAATCTATTAAATGATTGCAAGCATAACGAAATATGAAATGGCAAACGAAATAATCTGAGTTATACGAAATAATGAAAATGGTGAAGTAATTAAACTAGAATGCAGTGATAACAAAAGGTAGTTGAATGAAAACAATCGTAATGAAATGAAATGAAAATAAACTAAAAACCTTGACTATCTACAGGGGCCTTCCACATCCAGTAGGTATAATTCATAATCACATACACATCGAATCAGAAAGGTAACTTCAAATTAACACAAGAAATAAGGTCTGGTTCACAATTGATTCAATAATTAACTTAATACTTTCTCCTTCTGATATCATTTACAAAGGATACATATTTATATAAAATGTGTGCTCAATCAGTTGAGACTTCTATGCCTACAAATCTGATGTTCAATCCTAATTCAAATATGAAACTAGACAGGAAAATTGTTATTTCATCGATTTGCTATTTGGAAAGTAAATCGAGAAAATGTGTTGTGCTTGGACTCTTGCTTCTACGTGTTGACCTGTATCTTTGACTATGCCACTGTGTGATTTATTTAGTGAAATGGCTCCAGTGACTAGGATGAGATCCATGAGGGGATCGATCCTCAACTACTCGTATGCTTAGTTTCTTTATTAGCGCACTAGAACCCCATGAACCATGGACGTAGTTGCAGATTTATAAAATGGCTGCAGAATCATGTTAATTCTATAGCTAAAACATTAACGCATATGGAAAATATGACATATAAGAGTTGTTACCTTATCAAAATCTATGATTTACTTCCTTTATTGAGTTGATAGCGATGATGAAAAAGAGAAAAATGGTGGAAAAATAAGATTTTGTATGTCCTCATTCAAACTGCAAAATTGATATCTTGAACTACTGCATTTGCTTGGACACTTCTGCTAGTACATCCAACTTCATCTTTTTCACTTTCTTTCTAGTAATTTCCATCCTTGGCTTCCTCATGAGAATTTTATATTTCAAGTTTATAACATGTTTCTATAAAGCCTTGTTTTTCTTCTTCAATTTCTTGTTCTTATTAAACCATAGACTTAGATGTAAGAGAAGGTTGTCACTCTTAGCTATTTGAATTTCATTCTATGCTTTCAAGGCTTGATGTTCATTACTGATGTACCTGTTTAATGTATCCAGTTCAAATATTTTTTGTTTCAATATTTTGACTATTAGAGGTTTTTATGGCTCATTAAACTGACTTTCTTCTTCCTCTTGAATAAGAATTGATGTTCTTGTTATGTCCCATTTCTCCAAGGACTCAATATAATCATATACTCTTACTGCACTGAATCAATCTTTGGCGTTCTTCATCTTGGAATCTAAGGAGGCGATGTGGTAGTTGGTGTTGAGACCCTCAGTGGTGAAACCCTTGGTGATGAAACCCTTGGAGATGAAACGCTTGGAGGAGTTCCTGAATCTTCTTCTTCAGCTTTTAAGTTTTCTTCTATTTCTATACTAACATGCTCTGTGCTCTTTGAGGGTATTCCTTTTACTGACTTGAGTCCAATACTCCTCATTAAAGCTATGACAGGGATCTTTTGAGTTTTCTTCCTTTCTGTTTTAGGCTTCTATGTTTGTGATGAAATCTTTGTTTCTTTTTTGGCTTTCTTTCTTCTAACATTTCTTTTGTTTATTTTCTCTAAAACTTTTGTAAGTGGGATGTCATCTTATGACATTTTTTGTGGTTCTTGTTCCTGTGTATTATCAATTTTTATTTTCCTTCCCCTCTTAGGTCTACTGCTATTTAGTTGCCCATGAGTTTCTTCCTGAAAGTGATTTCTTACTAAAAAGCTCTCCCAATTATCATTTATGTTTTGGAGATGAAATTCAACAAATATTTCAACTAGACCATGGTGATACATTGTATTATCTATAAACTGGATTCTCCTCTGAACATTTCCTGACATCTTTCTAAGACTATTTAACAAGAAATATGGAAGGTTTATCTCATTTTCTTCAAGAAAACTCATTAGCAGCCGAATATGATAGAAAAACATACATCCAAACCTTCCTTCGCAGGTAACAAATTTTTGGATTATTAGAATTAGGTTCCTCCACTTACTTTTCAATGTTGTGCTTGGGATGCCCTTCTTGAAAATGGTGGTGTCCATGCTTGGTTTCTTCAGGAAAACCTTCCAGTCCTCTATTTCAATACCTCTGTTCTTGAACCATTTCTCTCTAATCTGCAACAGTCTAGTGGCTTCAGCTATAAATTACTCTGCCACTGTGAATTTTATGTCCCCTATTTCCATTTTGACTCCATCAAAGGCCCTAGCGAAGGATTTGGTCACTTCTCTATGGAAGGCATCGAGTTTCTCTACAAATTTGAGCTAATGTGCTTTCTGCAGTAATTCTTTTGTTTGTGGATACCCCTCTAAAAATTTCTTGTGTGTCGACTCTGTTCTGACTATCACACCCATGGCCGAGAAGCTTTGTTTCACAATTGTTTTGTTTGATAGGGTAGGATAGCTTGGTAGGGTTTTTAGAGCGGAGAGGTTGAGAGTGTGAGTGATGGAACAATGAGAGAATAGCTAGTGAGGGTATAATGGAATGAAGCAAAATTTAACCGTTAAGATCATTCATGCTTATGTTTTGGGCAATCAATTCAATGGATCAAGATATGAGCAATAATGACTAGAAGTGAATGATAGATTTGTGAAAGATTTGATATGACACAACCAACTCTTTGCAATAATGATTTTGATTTTTTTAGTAATACTATGTGTTACAATTCATATATGTAATGTTTTGACCCCTATTATTAAATTAAAGAAATGCATACCTTTGATTTATTTGCTTGCTAATCTTTGGTTGTCTTTTATGTTGTCTTTAGGTACCTTGCAATGGAGGGAGTCAATCATTCCTTTAGTTGCATGATCATAGGTGTCTGTTCACATTGGTTGCAGAAAGTCGTCAGAGGTGTAGAAAATCAATGATTTTGTAGCTATTTATTCTTTTTGAAAAGAGGGGGATAAAAAGAAAATTGGATTCTAGAAAATGGAATACAAATAAAATTTAAGATGCCAAGAATTCTTGGTTTTCATCTTGAATTTTCTACATAAACATGCCAACAATTGTTGGTTTTCATGTTTATACATATTATTTATTTATTTATTATATATTTGTGTGTATGTGTGTGAAAAAATAAAATTCTAAGGTGGATAAGAAGAAGAATTATTCTTTACCAACTTCAAATCAGAGTTGTCCTAGAAAATCTTTACAAATTCTTCCTTTGTCATTGGCTTGTGATAGATCCTGAGTTGATGTCCATTCACTAGAAGAGGAACTTTTTCTTCATCAATAGTCCTAATTCTGACTACTCCTTTATCAAAAACATTTTCAATCTCATAAGGCCCAAGCCAGTGAGTTTGAAATTTTCCTTGGAAATTTTTGAACTTTGAATCAAAGAGTAATGCCCAATCTCCTGGTTGAAATTTCTTTCTTTGATGTATTTCTTATGCCATCTGGATCTCTATTGCTGGATTAAACTAGTCTTCTAGATAACATCTTGCCTTATTTCATCAAGCTCATTGAGTTGTCCCATTCTTTTCCTTTGTGCTTCTGATAAGTGAAGCCCCAACTTGACTGATGTCTTATAGGTCTGAATCTGAAACTCAATTGGAAATAGGACTTGCTTTCCATAAACAAGTTCATAGGGAGTATGTCCTGTAGTGTTTCTTCATGTGGTACGGTAGACCCATAAAGCTTCTGAAAGCTTTTCTTCCCACTCCCTTCTGAGCAAGTGACCTGTCTTGGTAAGGATTGCTTCAAACATTTTGTTGGTAGTTTCTAATTGTCCATTTTCTTATGGATGGTATGAAGTAGACTTTCGATGCTTGATTTTATATCCTTCCACTATCTTTTGCACTACTCTAGATGTAAATTGCTTTCCTTGATCTGTTAGAATTTCTATTGGGACACCAAAACGAGTAAAAATATCTTAAAAAAGAAATGAAACTACAACATTTTCAGTAGCAAAAGAAAGTGCTATAGCTTCTACCCATTTAGTAACATAATTAGTGCATACAAGAATATATTTTTTTGTTTTGAGGATGGATTAATTGGTCCAACAAAATCCAAAGCCAATTTTTCAAAAGGTTCGATGAGTACCTGAGGCTGTAGTGGCATTTGGTCTGGAGGAACATGTTTCCCCATTCTTTGACAACTATCACACCTCTTAACATATTCCTTGACACCCTTAAAAAGATAAGGCCAATAATATCCTAAGAGAAGGACTTTATAAGCAGTTATTTTGTCAACAAGATGACCTCCACATGGTTCATCATGGCATGCTTTAAGTATTTTAGGTATTTGATCTTCTCTTAGACACCTTTTGATAATGAGATCTAGTCCTGTCTTGTATAATTCTTCATTTATCCATGAATAAGATGCACTTGTTTGAATTATTCTTCTCTTTTCTCTAGGAAACAAATAGGAGGGTAACTTTCTTGAAACTAAATAATTGGCAATATATGCAAACCAAGGTGATTTAGTAGACACTACAAAAAGATATCCATTAGGAAACTTATCCTCTATAGGTATATCGTTGTTATCATTTTGAATTGTAGATAAAAAGTCAACAATTGTATTCTATTTTCCAAGTCGGTCCAGAATGGTGATATTAAATTCTTACAATAGTAATATCCATTTTGTTACTCTACCATTAGTAACTAGTTTATTAATTAAATATCTAATGGTAGAATGGTATGTATGAATGAAATTTTCATAGCCAGTAATGTAATGTCTAAATTTATTAATGACAACTAAAAATTCCTTCTCAGTTACAATATAATTTAGCTCTGTAGGAGTTAAATTTTTACTGGTATAATAGATGGCATAAGGAGTGAGATCTTTTTGTCCTAACACAACTCCTAGAGCTATATCTGAAGCATCAGTTGACATATGAAAAGGTAATTTCCAATCAAGTCCTTTTAAGATGGGTGCTTCAGATATCTTCTTTTCAAAGTTTCAAAAGCCTTTTGACAATTAGAGTTCCAACTAAATTCACAGTGTTTGGTGAGTAATTTGAAGAGTGGAGATGGAATCTTTGTGAATTTTTCTATGAATCTGCTATAATATCCAGTAAAACCAAGAAAACTCCTAACATCTGGTTGACAACTTGGGATTGATAATTTGGAAATAACTTCTACCTTAGATGAGTCTACCTTAATTCCATTTCTTGAAATATGGCGACCTACAACAATTCCTTCATTAAACATCATAAAATATTTTGCATGACTTAATGAAATATTTTCTTCTTTGCATCTTATGAGAAGTTTTTCTAAATTTTCAAGTGCTTCTTCAAAAGAATTTCCATATACTGTAAAATAATCGATATACACTTCCACACAATCATGAATAAGATCAGAGGAAATTCCTAGTACTGCTCTTTGGAATGTTGTTGGAGCATTGCATAATCCAAAAGGAAGTACTTTGTAAGCATAAGTCCCCCATGGACAAGTGAACGTGGTTTTGTCTTGATCTTCATGTGCTACATGAATCTGATTATACCCACTAAAACCATCCAAAAATGAGAAATATTTCTTCCCTACTAATGTATCTAAAACTTGGTTTATAAAAGGAAGTGGAAAGTGATTTTTCAAAGTTGCTTTATTCAATTCCTTGTAATCAATGCATACTCTCCATTTTCCATTTTTCTTAGGAACGATTACTAGGGGTGAAACCCATTGACTCACTGATATTGGATAGATGAAATTTACATTTAACAGTTTCTACAATTCTTCTTTAACTATTTATTTTAAGCTTGGATTCATTCTTCTTTGTGGTTGTCCAACTGGTCTAACATTTTCTTCAATATAGATATGATGCATGCAAGTTTTATGATCAATTCCTTTCATATCAGCATATTCCCATGCATATGCAATAGAGTGTTTTTGTAGTATTTCTACCAGTTTCTTTTTCTGTAATTCTTCTTGGTTTTCATTGATGTTCAAGGTTTTTCCTGGAAATATTTCTATTGAAGACTTTCCAAAATTTTCCATAGAATGTAAAGACATTTGCCTAAATGATAGATATTCAATATTACATTATTCTTGAAAATTTTGACTATCGTCACAATATAAATAGGGTTCATGATTTTCTATTGAATTTAAAATTTGATCCTCCACATTTATTGTGTAATGGTGAAAACTGGTTGTTTATCATTATCTTCATCCATCCATTCTTCATTTTCTACTTCTATCATTGATTTTTCATGTGGGTACAATGTAAATTTCTTTGTCGAGAATCCATCTGAGATAAACATGTCTCTTGATCTCCAATTGATAAAAGCATCAGTTGTAGCTATCCATGACCTTCCTAAAATTAATGGATGTCCTCCTAAATTATTCTTAGGGGTTAGAATCATGAAATCAACAAGATATTTCCAAGAATCTAAGGATACATATATATCTTCTAACACACTATCGGGTTTAATTACATACCTATCTTCTAATTGCAACAATGTTGGTGTGTATTGAAGATTAGGAAGCTTCAATTTATCCATAGTTTGTTTGCTCATTATGTTTATGGTTGCTCCTAGATCAATCAAAGTGTTTGGTATTTCAGTTCCATTAATGTGTGTTTTTACAATGGGGCTTCTTGGATCTAAATATTTTTGAATTTTTGTTTTCCCCATCATAATATCTGCAATTTTCCCGACTAATTGAATTCTTTTTATTTCTTTTCTTTTTCTTCCTGGTCCTTTAGTACTCAATTCCTTAATTTTTTTTGCAAAAATCGGTATTTCTTTTGATGCTTGTAATAAAGGAATTTTTATACAGACATTTTTCAATTCATGTAACATATCAAAATCAGGTAATGTGATTTGTTTTTCTACTCCTTCATCGATTTTCAACCTTTCAGGAAAAGGTGGTCTTGAGATAGATATTGAAGGTTGTTCTATAATAGGAGTATTACTAGAATGTGTGGGACTTCTTTTTGTTTCAATATTTTCTTTTTGAGGAAGGGAAATTTCTTCTTAGGAGATATTATTATCTTTTTGAAAATTATTTTCTGTTTCCTGAATAACAACATATGGTTTCTTCCTTTCTAATACTCTACCAAACCTTAATTGAACATTATTCGGATCTAATGGAGTTATCATATAAGTTTGAGGATTTTGTCCTTCTAAGTTGTAAACAAGTTGTGAAGTTTTATTATTTGGATCAGGGAGTGGTTGAACGTGTAATTGATTTGGTCTTTGTGCAAATGGAAAAGAAAGTTGTGGATTTGCATTTTGAGTTTGAACTTGAGGTAACTTGTTGGTTAGAGGGAATTATTGTGGTGGAAATTTTAGATAAGGTGGCGGATATTGTTGATATTGAGAATATCTTCCATAAGGATTTCACTATCCTTGCTTCCAAGATTGTGGTAGTTGAGCCCAAGGTTTCCATGGCATGGGTGGATTCCAATTATTTTGTGAATATTGTGCAAATTGTTGAGGATTAAAAGCTTGAGTTTGATTTGTTTGAGGAGTTTTCCATGGTCTTTTGGCAATAAGTAAAGGGGGTCTACCTGATTTGGTATTCCTTCTTCACTAAACACAACCTTAAGACCTAGTATAGAAGGACATTCTTTTGTATCGTGATTTTCCACACATACAACACAAGTTTCTATGCTTTTTAAATCTAAAGGACATTCTCTTAGAGCATGTTTCTTTCTACACCTAGGACAAAAGATGTATAATGTAACATTTTCAGCTTTCTGCTTGTTTTGTATTTTAAGGCTGTTAATTTGCTCACTAAGACCCCCTAAAATATATGTTTTAAAGTTATCAAGCAAACTTCCTATTTCTGCCTTACTGTCCTGGCTGTAGATTTATTTACTCTTGAAAAAAGAGGATCCCTTGAACTTTTTCCTGTTCTTGGTTTACCTCTTGAAATATGTACACATAGATCACATATATCTACGAATGGTAACTAATAAATATCTCCTTTTCCCATTAAATTGAGAAGATCAATCCACTCATCTTTAATGTATTTAAGTAAGAGAGATTTCAAAGTTTCCTCATCCAGATTATTCATTTTTTCCCTTTTGATATTATAAATAAATCCCTTGGAAAAGTCTTCAAGATTATCATCTTCTTTTTGTACCATTTTGAAGACTACATCTTTGATGCCATGAGGCATACAATAATCCTTGTATTTCTCTAAGAATGCATCTTTCATTTGTGCCCATGTCCTTATCGAATTTGTTTCTAAACTCACAAACCATTTTAATGCTACATCCTTTAAGGTGGCAAGGAACAATTTTAGTTTTTGAGCATCATGCAGATAAACATATGATCTACATAATACTTCGAATTGAAAGAGAAATGTATCTGGGTATTCACTTCTTATTCCATGAAAATTGTGGAGAATAGAGGGTGAGATGTCCTTTTTTGTTAATTTTGTATCCTCATCAAGGATAGGGAATCGAAAAGGTTTTGGATCTCCTCTTCCTCTATCTCTACCACCCTCTCTTCCACCTCCTCTATTTCCTCCTCTATTTCCTCCTCCTCCTCCTCCTCCTCCAATTCTATGTTGTCACCATTGACATTATGTACTTCTCCTTCTCCTTCTTCAGCCATGATGGGTTCTTCAGAAGAGATATCTGGTTCTACAACAGGATTATTTAGTTTTTCTTCTAGTTCTTTTGGTTCCTATATCAATGGTTTGGAGTAAGTTTCTTCCTCTTCTTCTTTAGAAGGAACTTATAAATCTTGAGCTAGAAGTTGTTCTCCAGTTGAAGATAGAAAAGTTATTCTATTTGTTGGAGATGTACGATCTACTTCTATCACAACTTTTGTTGATGAAGTTGGTGAACCTTTGGATTGGATTTCAAACCTTAAGGCTTTAGGAAGTCTATGTTGGCTTGCTATGGATGGAATTTGAGTTTGTGTGGGTGGTGTGGCACTACGAGGTCATGGTGGAGTGAGTGATGATGTAGGAATTGAACTTCTTCCTTGACCTGCAAACCTACCTCTAGAGTCTCTTTTCCTATGCATGTCATGTTTTTATTTGAGTTTTTTCTTAAAAAGGCTTCTATTTACACTTCTCGGCAATGACGTCAAAATGTTTGGTCAATTTAATGTTCTTAAATTGCAAGCATAAATTATTGACCATATTTGGTAAACTTATGAAACGTAGGTGCACTATATATGCTAGAAGCCTATTCTTTCATTTAGTAAGATGATGATTATGTTTGTTTTGATATTTTCGTTGTTATCTACATTTTCGTTAGAGTTAGATTTCTACAAATTAATACTTGAAAGCTAAGCTATTGTTGGAGTAAATGTGAGTTAATCTATTGTTAGATTAATCTATCAAATCATATCTAAATGAGTGTCATTATAAAATGTCTTATGTTATTCATCCTAAAATTATGAATCTATATAAACACTTTGCCGCTATGAAAATAGAGTATTGGAAAAATCTTGTCT
>APFE031742737.1:0-42073 GCA_000404065.3 Pinus taeda | reverse complement strand
TATAGTGATTACCTCGTTCATCTTCATCGCTATTTGAGAGTCCATCACTATCTTCATGAGTGTAATAGCTTTTCTTATTTGCATTCTGTTTCTTGTTCCATCTAACAGGTACTTTCCCCTTGTCAATCTTATCCTTGTGAGGACATTTGGCAGCATAGTGACCTACTCTTCCACAAGCAAAGCATTTGAATGGTAACTTACCTCGGAATCGTCCAGTGCCCCGTTGAAGATTTTTGACAAAATCCGATTCTTCTTCTTCTTCTAATATGTGTCTAGACTCATAGTAATCTCCTTTGCCAGAAGCTCTGAAGGCAGCTTCTCTCCTATCTGATGGTCCTCCTTTCCTCATTTCATAAGCAGTTAGAATCCCATGCAACTGTGACATTTTAAGGTTTTGAAGATTCTCCTTTTCTTCTATTACAGAAACTTTAGATTCAAACCTAGGGGACAAAGATCTTAGAACTTTTTCAACCACAACAGCCTCTTTTACTTCTTCACCCAAATTTTTCATACAATTTACAATCTCATCTACACGAAGAAAATAGTTAGCCATACTCTTATCATTGTATATCCTGAGATTTTCATACTGAATCCTGAGGGTTTGTAGTTTTGCTCGTTTTACCTGATCATCTCCTTCATAGCTTAGAACAATTTTGTCCCATATTTCCTTTGCGGATTTATACTGCATGACTTTGACAAATTCTTATTGCGATAGACATCCCAATAGAGTATTGACCGCCTTTGCATTTGTTTCATATTTCTTCTTCTCAGCCGGATCTGTAGGAGTTGCTGATGGAAAAGTATACCCTGTATCTATGATATCCCAGAATTCAGTGCCAAGAGATTGAAGATAGGCAGTAACTCTTACCTTCCAATATATGAAGTTTGTCCCATCAAACACTGGTGGCCTGATTGATGCTTCCCTCTCGTAGTTGCTCATGATGAAAGATCTTCCTTCAAGCGATCAGGCTTCTTCAAAAGGACCTGCTCTGATACCAATTGTTGGAAATAATACTGAGAGGGTGGGGTGAATCAACATTATCAAATTCTTTTCAAAATGCCTTCCTTAATTTATTGATCATTAAATAATGAGCATGAAACAAGAAAAACAGATAGTCACACCAAAGAACACCAGATATAAGGTGGAAACCCAATGTGGGTGAAAACCACCTGCTGCAATATGTCTCTATCTTCTTTCAATTAGAAACGTCTTTTACAATGATTTTGTACTGGTGCAGTCCTTTACCAGTACGCAGGCTGCAACCTACAGAGAGCTACAACTCTCTCTTGTTCTCCAGTCTCTCATGGAAGGGAGCTACAACCCCCTACTTCTTTTCTTTCAAGGACCACTTTTCATAAATTTTCAAACTGGATCCAAGAATATCAAATAATCATCAAGTACATGTAAATCACCCAAACTCCTTATACAATCAACCAAGAATCACCCAGCTTCTCAAAATGTTGTAAAAAAAAGATAGTACCAGAAATATAAACCCAGAACTTTGCAGCAAGAGATAAAATATAATCAACAATTGTTTCAAGATAAAACCGCAACTTCACCAACAGGGGCCTGCGTATATCCGCAGCTCTTCTGAGACTGAACTGCGCAGATCTGCACTGGTTGTTCTTCTGCTCTGCGAACTTTTCTCCAGATCCGCACCTTCACTTCTGACTTTCTGCGTAGACCCGCACTGTGCCTTCTTCTCGCCTGCGTACCTCGCACTTCGTCCTTTTCTGCAATGCGTGTGCCCCGCACTGTGCCCTTTACTTTACTGTGCACCCCGCACTGCGCCTTTAACTGCGCTGCGTACCCACGCACTGCGCCTTTGACTGCGTTGCGTACCCACGCACTGTGCCTTCAGATCGCCTACGGACTTCTTATTAGGGCCAAATTTTCAGTATACCAATGTGCCACCGTCACTCAGATCCACAGATCTGTTCATGCGCCCGAGAGATCAGGACGTGCCAATAGATTCACCTTAAGTTAAGTTATCTCCTTGAATTAGATCTAGCCTTTTAAAACCAATCACCCAAAATTTCAGATCTTAAGATATTCAATTTGCAAAGATACCTTGGCCAAGTGATCTCCTTCCCTATTATAGACTATCCCTCATTCACACCATGGGACAAAACCATCAATAACAAATACAAGGGATCCAAACCGGGGCTAAAATAGATCCTATACCACAGGCCAAAACCATAGCATCAGAAAAGGCAGGCTAAATACCACAAGCCAAACATAAGAAACCCCACGTGAGCGCGCTTCTCTGCCTTGAAATGTGTGCACTGGGGTCCGCACCTTCTGAACGCGTAACCTGCGGGTATGACCGCACCTCCTGCATGGTGAACCTGCGGGTCCGCACCTTTTGAACCATTCACCTGCGAGCCTCCTAATTTCCATCATTTTGAGAGCCTGAACAGACTATTTCCACTTGAGTGAGTTGCCATCAAGTACAACACCTGTATCATAGAGCCATACCAGAATCATAATGCCAACAAACACAAAAGGAGACAACGTTTACCAAGTAAGTCACTAGAATCCATATACATTTCTCTCAAGGGTGAGGTGTGTTAGGAAATATTTTCAATTTCCAGTCAGTCGTTAATTAACCTAACCTAGAAATTTTGATTTTACTAGTTGGATTAATGTTGGTTGTTGTTTTAACAGCTTGTTGGCTTAACATAATATAATCCTAAGCCTAGGTAAACTGAGTCAATTGGACTAGCTCCAATACTCAGATTTCAACTCCAATGTAGATTTGGCCAAAGGTTCCATGTAATAGGGGATTTTGAACAGTGACTGTCATATTTCCATAATATAAAAAGTCAAACCATACGACCTAGGGGCCTATCCATTTCCTTTATTCTACTTCCCAAAAAAAAACCCTAACGGAAAATGTTGCATTGATTAGATTATGAGATTTTCCCTTTCTTCAGCAGTTTCTAACCTTAGATCCTAAAAAAGTTGTTGCAAAAACACATTCGATAGCTGAAGGTGGGGTTTCACAGATAGTCAATAACCAAGCATGTGAAATGAATGGTAGTATAGGGTTGTGCACATATTAGGGTTAGACGAGTTAACTATTTGTCTTTCTCAATATGGTCTAGTTTTCATGGACCCTATCCCTTCACACACTGGGTAGGACAGAAATAAATCCATACCAGGCTATGACTAGGTTACCTCTTTGTCTCACTCTAAGCCCAGCAAGTTATTGGAAAATAACTTATTGGTGGATAAATTATCTTTTGATAACTTATCTGTTGATAACGTATTCTTCCAACAACTTATTTATGTTGAGAAATCTAGTGCATGAATAGTTAAAATATTTCTCTGCTTGATAATTTCTTGTGATACACTTTTACTTCCTAGCTTATAGTATTTTCTTTGTTATGTTATTATTGTTTTCTTTTCATCAAGATAATTACCAATATGCACAACAAAATACAAGTGACACATTATGTAGGCTTGTCATCCAGGGCCAAAACCTTTCGTCTCTTGAGAGGAAAACCCGATCAAAATTATTCTTCTAGATCTTCAATTGATGAGTACCAAGACCATGAAAAAGACTCTTGACTCTAGTATCCTCCCAAGAACCTTGTCACTAACCTTGATGCTCTGCCTATTCTATTTCTCTACTTTATCCTTGATCTTGAATTGCTCTCCTCGACTCCTTCTAGACAAATTCGGTCTTTATAGTTCACACTACTTCTTCTCAACTTCTCCTAGAGAAACTTGGTCTTTATGATATCACTAGCTTCCTCTAGAGAATATCGGACTCTAAATATTTATCTTGTCTACCTAGAACAAGTATCCCAGAAGAAACATCCTTTGTTTCCCTAGAAGAAACCTCTTTCGCTACCCCAGAAGAAACCTCTTTCGCTACCCCAGAAGAAACCTATTATTTGTTGCCCTAGAAGAATTTGTTTTGCACTACCCCAAAAGAAACCTTCTTCGATATGCCCAGAACAACCCTCCTTTGCTTGCCTAGAAGAATATATATCTTCGCACTTTCCTTTTTAGCCTCTTCTTCCCACTACTTCTTCACCTCTTCCTCACACGTCTTCTTTACCTCTTCTTCACACTTCTGCTTGTCAAGATGCTCGTCAAGTTGCTTGCTTTCAAGTGAGGCCAAGTTAGGATTTATATACACCTCATCTTATGTATTTTAGGCCGACATGATCACTAGAGGTTAGGCCAACTTCTTCTAGAATGTTCTTCAATTGTTATAGGCCGACTTCAAGAGGATAAGTGACAAGGTCTTTGAGGATACTTTACATAGACAATGTTGACCTTTTACAAAGTGTAACATGACTTCATTACATGACAATGACTCTATCATTTTATGACTAGATGAAAAATAATTCCTAAAGGATATCAACGGGATTCTTGACTCAAAAATAAAATATCTTGCTCATGAAACCCATGAAGCAAGCAATATAATAAATTTATTTTTCTTCTTTACATCACACTACATAAAATATAATTACATGTCATTATGAAGACTAAACCTAGTTACACTTTTCAAAACTCCCTCTTAATTAGGCAATTATTCATAATGGTACATGGTATTTCTCAATATGAAGAATTTCTCATAAGAATAATTTGGATTGGTAACTCATTTTTATAGCCTCATATCAACCAACATTGTTACATAGCAATTCCTTGTCTAACAGTTCCTTATCTCCACAAGATTTGAGCTCAATGTTAGCGATACCAATGATTTATAGAGACTATCATCATTGTCTCTCTCAAAACATCCCCTACCCAAGTACTCAGGGTGTGTTCTGAGAGGAATATTCTTATCTTGGACTCCCCAGCCCTCAAAGAATATCGGTCCTTCATGACTACTCTTATGTTGGATGCCCTATTTCATCCTCAAAGAGTATTGGATGCCAAATGATTACCCAATCCTACATTATGCCTTTCCAGGTGAAGACCAGAATGACATGTCTATCTCTCCCTCTCAAATAAGGAGGAAATATTCCAATGAATGAATGTACTCATTCCTACCAAAAAGGAATGTACCTAAGCTCCCTCTTGGCTTAGAAATTTCCAAGTTTCTTCCAAATAAGAAACGTATTTCTAGGCTCCCTCTTAACTAGGGACCTACAAAAGCTCCTCGTGTGGAACAACAAGCTACTTGAATAACTCCTCTCTCCTTCGATGTCATAAATTTCTTTTTTCATGGAGTCTTCATCTTTCGGGGACATTCATAGGGCATATACCACCCATCACTTTCATCCATGAGTTAGTCATGTCTTCATTTCATCGGAAAATGATCCATTAGTTTTCCATCTAGGTTTGCTTCATGTCATTCTACTTTTATGCCATATTTTCTAGAAGGATCTTACATCATTCAATATGTTCATCTTGGAAGTCATCCACAGATCTTCCCTTTGGAAGCCCTACATAAGCCCATCAAGATATTAGTTCAAAAATAATAAATGAACACTTAAATCAAGCATTACCTTTGTGATGATCTTTTATCATGACGTATTCTTGTAGGCATCAGCATCCTACATGTAGGTTGACACATCTCCCAAATATATCCATTTTCAAGGGTATTTATCTTTTTCCGACTTTCATTACAGTCTTCATATCATTCCGGGAGATATTCTAGTTAAATATTCTTGGTCTCGGATGTTGAATGCCTTCTAAGTTTTTTGCATACTTTCACAATCTCTTCCTTTCTTTTCACACTTCATTCCCATTAGCTTCCAATCAGAGATCCTAAATTGTAGTTCTATTACTCATGATTCATATGAGAACATATTATGTTGATTTCATCCAGTGTGACTTATGCTTTTCTGCAATCTTTCAGAGGAGGAGACCCTTTCTTCTTTTGATCATGTTTCCCAAGATGGAAATAGTGATCCAAATTATCTGCAACCATATGACATGACTTTCATAATAACCTATGTAAGCATACACACCTCATCTTTTCTTTCGGTCATCTAGACTTCCTGTAGCAGCTTCATTTGAACGAAATAACTTTATCTTTTAAACCTTGTTTCTTGCTATGTCATCATACCATCATCCCTTGAATCCCAGAGTTGGAATTCCTGATGAAACTCTTGCTTCCTTTCTAAATCGGTGAATACTTTGATATGAGAGAAACTTGAGGATGTTTCATATCCTTACCTGGAAGATGTTTCCTTATTGACTATAGTATGAGGATCTCAGTCGACGATGACCTCTAATTATTTCTATAAATATTTCTTGATATTTCAATGAGGTTTTCAAGAGAACTTATTCAGTAGAATTATTCTAGACATTCTTCCTACTTCCCATGTCAAGATCTCTTACTTCTAATGCTTATATCATGACACTAATTTCTAATCTAATGCATCATATCTTATTTTCATTGCTTCCTATCTATAAATTACAACTGAAAAGTACCTTCTAGTGAAGAAGATCAACTCGGTCATAGTAGAGATCTTTTATTTCTTCATTCTTACGCTTCTTTGTCTCAGGCTCTTTCACTTCTTCAGTAATGTGGGCTTCTTCCCTCTACCTTTTATCCATAATACATTTAGGAAAATATCTTCTATAGTGTCCAAGTTCTTGACATCCATAGCCTCTTACCATATCCATGTCCTTCCTTTTTTTTTGAGGACCGAAATTTCCAAATTTCCCTTTTCTTCTTGCCATAGAAACATATGCTTGATTCTATTTATTTGGTCTGACATCAACCTTCTCCTTCATGTTAGAAAAATATATATATTACAGAGCAATGGAACACATAAAATATTGCAGAAACACAAACACAGAAAACGCATAAAACCAGAGACATAGAGATACGTGGTTCACCCAATTTGGGCTACGTCCACGAAGAAACAACCAATTCTTCCTTTATACTATCCAAAAAAATGAAGAGATACAACTTACATCAGAGCTGTTGTAATTCCCTCTTTGCTCTAACACAATATCCTCTCTCTTTTGTCTCTCAGAATACACATCTCTGTAGCTGAAATACAATTCCCTCATATATAGTGATGGATTTCCTTCTAGGGAAAACAAACCTAAATTAAACATAAGTTCTACCACCTAATGAACGGCTCAGATTGGCTACAAAATTACAATATTTTACAAGGCAATTTTACATTTATTTTAGCTTCAGAGGAACTGCCCCTAAACCCCCGCTAGGGGGAGGCTCATAAAAATCGTCGCCACCCCCCCAGCGAAGAACAAACGGATGGCGTTGCCACCCCATTACGAACTAGGGTCTAATACGGTGATACCTCTAAATAAATAAGATAATTAGGCTCCACACCCAACAATCTCCCACTTGGAGACTGATTATAGCAACTCCATCGTTGCTTCATTTGCCGGACAATGACTCCACTTTGGACCTAGTTGTTTCTCATCTTCATCATCATACTTGAAGACCAATTGAAACAAAGCATAATCTTAGTTTCTCCCAGGTTACAACTTTTGTCAACATATCTACAGGATTTTGGTTAGTGTGTATCTTTTCCAGCTTCAGCTGTCCATCTTCCAACACTGACCGTATGAAATGGTACTTGAGTTGTCTATGTTTAGTCTTGGAATGAAATGCAGAGTTCTTTGCAAGATCAATGGCACTCTGGATGTCGTTATATAACCTGCCCAACTGCTTCTTCTTACCCAATTCATCCAACAACCTTTGTAACCAATTCATTTCTTTACTAGCCTCTATAGTAGTAACATGCTTTGGTTTCGTTGTTGAGAGTGCAACAACACTTTGCAATTTTGAAACCCAACTGACAATTGTTCCACCTATAGTAAACACATACCTTGTGGTTCTCCTCTTGTTATCTCTATCACCTAGAATATCTACATCAACATATCCCTATAGAGAAATATTTGAACCACCAAAGAATAACAATTGATATGTGGTACCTCTCAAATACCTGAGAATCCACTTCACTGCCATCCAATGTTCTTTTCCTGGATTGTTCATGTACCTGCTTACAACTCCCACTGCATGTGCAATATCAGGGCTTGTGCAGACCATTACATACATTAATATTCCAATCATTGATGTGTATGGAAATTTAGACATATAATCCATCTATTCCTGAGTCTTGGGACACATCTCCTTACTTAGTTTGGAATGTCTAGACAAAGGTGTAGTAACTGGTTTTGTGTTCTGCATATTAAATAGTTTCAACAGTTTTTGTATATACTCACTCTGAGATAATGTTAATTGGTGATTTTTCATGTCTCTAGTTAATCTCATACCAAGGATTTGTTTTGCAGCACCCAAATCCTTAATTTCAAATGAATTCGCCAATTTTCCTTTGAGCACATTTATTTCCTGCATGTTAGACCCTGCAACAAGCATGTCATCTACATACAATAACAATATAATATAATTGTCATCATTTTTCCTTTTGAGATAAACACAATGATCATAGTGACATCTAGTATAACCTTGTTTAGACATAAACTTATCAAATTTTAGATAACACTGCCTTGCTTCTTCAACCTGCACACTATGTTCTCCTTCCTTTTGACCTCATATCCTTGTGGTTGTTGCATATAGATATCTTCCTCCAAATCCCCATGGAGAAAGGTCGTCTTTACATCTAAATGCTCAATATGTAAAATCTTCAGTTGCTACTAGACATAAAATAGTTCTGATTGAAGTCATTTTAACAACAGGAGAAAATATATCATCAAAGTCTATACATTTTTTCAGTGCAAACCCCTTCACCACAAGTCTAGCTTTATACCTTTTTCTACCTCCATCTTCTTCCTTAGACCTATAAACCCATTTATTCTGCAATGATGCTTTACCTGCAGGCAACCTAACTAATTCCCAAGCCTAGTTATGTACCAAGGAGTCCATATCTTCTTTCATGGCTAGCTCCCACTTCTTCCTGGATTCTACCTGCACTTCTTCTTCATAAAATTCTGGTTCACCAGGATTAGTGAACAATACATAATATAATTAAGAGTATAATTTAGGGGTCTACTTCTCCTAGTAGATCTTCTAACACCATTTTCAGGTGTTTGAGGTGCATGTTGTTGTTGTGATTGTTGTTGTTATTATAGTTGTTGATCATTATGATTTTCAGGCACCTTTACTTTTTTGTGATCTCATCAAGCACTATGTATTCTTTGTTTTTTTTTTCTATTTCTTTTCATGCATCTAATCCTTATACAAAACCTTTTCATTAAATATGACATCTCTGCTCCTACTTATTTTTTTATTTTCATAATCATATAAGCGATAACCAAAATCATTAACACCATATCCAATAAATGTACATTTCTTTGATATTTTCTCGAGATTTATTCTATTTTCTTTATTAATGTTGACAAATGCTTCACAACCAAAAGTCTTTAAAAATGATTAGTTTACCTTTTTACCTGTCCATGCCTCCTCTAGAATACCTCCATCCAAGTAACTTGAAGGCCCTCTATTTATTATATAAATAGTAGTATCTACAGCATCTACCCAAAATTGTAAAGGCATTCCTGCACGCCATCTCATGCACCTTGCACACTCCATGATTGCCCTATTCATCCTTTATGACACACAATTTTCTTGTGGTGTTCCTAGAACTATCTTCTCTCTGTGAATTCCATGCTCTGAACAGTATTTATCAAACTCTCTGCTACAATATTCACCTCCATTATCTAATCTGAGACACTTCAACCTTTTTCATGTTTCATTCTCAACCAAATCTTTCCATTTCTTGAAAGTATCAAATACATCAAATTTATTTTGAATACAATAAATCTAGGTTTTTTTGGTTGCATCATCAATAAAAATAACATAATAGTGAGAGATGATACCTAAGCAGGTCCCCATACATCTGTATGCACAAGCTCTAATTTTTCTCTCTTCTTTTCTTTCCCAACTCTGAGGAATCTAACTCTCTTCTGTTTTCCATAAACACAATTTTCACAGAATTTCAAATCAACATGCTTCAAGCCCAACAACAAATTTCTTGAGTGAATAATATTCATCCCCTTATCACTCATGTGCACGAGCCCATGATGCCACAATATTGTATCTGCTATTATATAGGTTAAAGTGTTAATGGAATTAGAAATACCATTGCATAAATACAATGTACCAACCTTTTCTCCTTTTGCTATTATTAGGGCTCCTTTAGTAACCTTCCAAATTTTATCTGTAAAAGTAGTTACACAACCTTCACATCCAATTTTCCTTGTTGAAATTAGATTTTTCTTCAGAACTAGAACATGCCTTATCTCCTCCAATAGCCATTGGTTTCCATTATGTTGTTTTATGAAACCTTTAACCATTCCAATGATTTTACAGGGTTTATCATCATCCAAACGAAAATCGCCTTGAACACAATCATGAAAAAATTTCCTATCGAGTGTGTCATGGAATGAGGCCCCTGAAAATACCACCCAGGCATCAATTGAATATTTTCTAAAGAAAGAATCAAATCATCTTTCAACGCATCACCTATCACATTTGCTTCATGATTGTTTTCTTGTTGTGTGTCTCCTTATTTTCCCTTCCGAGACTTACAATCTTTCTTTAGGTGTCCTTTCTTCCCACATTTCTAGCACACTATCCCCGATATGGACTTGGATCTTACTTTCCTTGAATTACTGTGATATCCTAGGCTCTTTCCTCTTTCCATTTTTCTTCCCCTATTCTCTGTATTCAAAGCATTACTTGATGTCTCACTAGATATTTTTCGTCGCATTTCCTCGCTAAGGATTGTACCGACAACATCATCAAACTTTTAAGTACTAGATCCAGGGACAAAGTTACTAATTGCCATAACTAAACCATTCCAGCTTTCTAGCAATGAGCATAGAAATAACAAATCCCTAACTTCATCATCAAAATTTACCCTTACAGAACTTAACTAACTTGTAACCATATTAAATTCATTTAAATGATCAGCAACAGATCCACCTTCTGACATCTTCATATTAAATAAACGCTTCATAATAAATACCTTATTTGAGGCTCAGAGTTTTTCATATAGTTTGGAAAATTCCGACATTAAATCCTTTGTAGTTGTTTCCTTTGAAATATTAAAGGCTACCAACGCCACTAGGCACAGTCGTATTGTTCCAAGTGCCTTTTTGTCAAGAACATCCTATTTTGTGTCTATCATACTCATCAGCTTCTTTGTCTTTCCGCTCAATAGTAGGTATAGATCTTTCTTATACAAATAATCTTCCATCTACATCTTCCACAACTAGTAGTTTTGGCCGTTAAATTTTTCGACCCTAAACCTACCATCTTCCACCATTACTCCCACTCGAACCAGGAACCTTTCTTTCTTGTGAGTTTATCAGCCAAATAGACCATCGGCTCTGATACCAGTTGTTATAAAGTTATATATATTACAAAGCAATGGAACACATAAAATATTACAGAAACACCAACACAGAAAATGCATAAAACAAGAGAGACATAGATATATGTGGTTCACCCAATTTGGGCTATGTCCACAGAGAAACAGCCAATCCTTCCTTTATAGTATCCAACAAAATGAAGAGAAACAACCTATAGCAAATCTGTTGTAATTCCCTCTTCACTCTCACACAATCTCCTCTCTCTTTTGTCGCTCATAATACACATCTCCATAGCCGCAATACAATTCCCTCATATATAGCGAGGGGTTACCTTCTAGGGCAAAAAACCCTAAATTGAACATAACTTCTATCGTCAGATCATCCGCCTAATGAGCAACTCAGGTTGACTACGAAATTACAAAATTTTACAAGGAAATTTTACATTTATTTTAGCTTCGGGGGCACTGCCCCCGAACCCTCACCAGGGCGGGCTCATAAAAATCGTCGTCCCCCCCCCCCCCGCGAGCGGTGCTGCTGCCCCATTACAAACTGGGGTCCAATGCGGTGATACCTCTGAATAAAGAAGATAATCAGGCTCCACACCCAACACTTCAGTCTGGTTTCTTCGATCTTACAGAGTGACCATAGATCTTGAAATGGAATAGTCTCTTTCCTCCATATAAACTTGAAGTGAAGTTACCCCCATTCTTTTGGTAGTGCATTCAATACCACTGTGGTCAGCTCTCTATCAGACATGACTTCTCCTAGCTCTTTTAGTTGATTTCTAATTTTTGATATCCTCATAAAGTATGAGACTATTCCATCTTCCTTTGATATCTTCAGTTTGTAGAGTTCTTGCCTTAATGAGATTACTTCTTCTACAGTACTTACGAAAACAAAACAAAAAACACAAACAAAAACAAAAAAAACTCTACCAATTTTTCATATATAGCTTTTGTAGTTTCCAACTTTGATACATATGGGAATAGAGAGTCTTGTATAGATTCTATAAGAATCCTTTGGGCTCTGACTTCTCCCTTCATGAATCTAGCATGTGTTTGAGTATATTCCTTTGGAGGGTGGGTCATTGATCCCTTGATGTGATCCATTACCTCATTCTCAATAAGATTTAGGTCTGTCCTTTTCTTCCATGCAAGGAAATTTGCAGCTCCAACCAATTTATTGCTTTCCTTGCAAAAAAACATTTTGTTATTATCATATATAGTGAGAGACTTACTTGAGAGAGTGATGCTTGTTTCCTCCTTAATCTTGATGTTGATAAAGTATTTCTTCTTGAGAGATTGATAAGAGAGAGCTTGATTCATGATCCTCCTTAAATGATTTGGTCTTCCTTCTTTCTTGAAGATGACTTCAAGACTCTTGTTGGTGTAGATTTCTAGGGTTTTGAAGATCTTGACCTTTGTGGCCTTTGAATCTTCTATGATCTTTCTTCCACTACTTTATGTCATCTTGATTGGATGCCCCTTCTTGAATTCAGCACCTTAACTCTAATACCATGTTGAGAAATCTAGGGCGTGAATATTTAAAAGATTTCTCTACTTGATAATTGCTTGTGATACACTTTTTCTACCTAGCTTATAGTTGTTGAAAATGTAACAAGATAATGGAGCTTAGTGAAAAGAAGTCGCCTTCACTAAGTGGGCCCGTAGGCTATTTTTGGCGCAAAGTCTATTTTTAGACATATGGATCATGGTCTATGAGTTGCAGGATGCTATTTGTGGATGATTGGTCATGTTGGTAAAAATAGATGGACCTCTATTTTTAGACATATGGGCGGAGTCTATTTTTAGACTGTCAGGCTAAAAATAGAACAGTCGAATATTATTAGCTCTTAATAGTATTTGGACTATAAACATTATCTTGTTCTCTTGGAGCACTTCAGTTCGAGCTACGGATGTGGCACATGCAACTTCCAGAAGGAACTACGCTTTTCTTATGGGTTACTTGAGCTATTGCATAAAGGACTTCAGCTAGAACTCAAGTGATTGAGTTTGGTGGAGTTGAATGAGGAGTTGATGGAGTTGTGTTCAGTTTGACTTAGTTGAACTAGTTGTATTTAGTCTAACTAACAAATACACTAGTAATGAGTGGTGTGAATTAATTATTAATTAATTCACTAATTATTAACTCATAAATCAACTGAAGAATACATCAGTTAACTCAGTGCATGGACAGTTCAGTGGAGACAAGTGTTACAGATGAGTGAAAGGGCAAGACAGCTGTCAGTTGTGACTATAGTTGTGCATGTGATTTGCAAAATCAGTGGATTGAGATTGCCAATGAGGATTGCGTAGTGTTACACAAGGGAAATACGAGTTTGGATCAGCCATTCTCATCTATTCTCATGCAAGATTGCGCAGTGGAGGCAGGCAAGCAGCGGAGGAGATTTGAACCTGTGATCGATTCAGATCTGAGCTAATTTGTGTGTAACAGGTGGAGATAGTGCTGAGTACTTGTGAGGAGTATTGTACTATGTATTTTTACATGTTCTCAATCAATATAATATACAGATAGTTGAGGGGTTTTCAGTTGTATGCTTTCCCTAGTACATACTGTGATTGATGTTTCAATGTGCGCATGCAATTGTTTCATAATTCTGCAAAATTGATGATCAACGTAGAGGAGGTTATGTATTATGCATGATTCTACAAATAGTGTATAATTAGGATAATCTCTATGAATAAGTGTCATATTATTCAAAATTTCTACATGGTATCAGAGCTCTCTGATTTGTAGAACAGGTTCTACATGATATTGAAGCGAAGTTGATCATCGGATCTATTATTCAGAAAGTGTTTACATTTTATTTCTTCAGGAAGAGTTTGTAATCGGGCCAGGTAGCCTCTGGATTCATCCTTCTTTTGGAAGGTGAGATATCTGGTGAATGTCCATACAGACGATCTTTATATGAGAAATACTTTGTTCTCACGAATTTTAGATCAGAAGCGGTTGAGTTTTGAGCTGGTGGAATTCGAATTTGCAGCAATGTTTTTTGGTGTCAAGTTGAAATGTCTTTCAACGGATTGCGATTGGAGTATGCCCTTGAGGGCGACTCGAACTATATTGCATGGAAGGACAGGATGGAGGTGGTGTTAGATGATAATGGGTTGAAGGAGTTCATAGATGTGGATGTCCCAAAACCAACTGATGTTGCTCAAGTCGGGGATTGGCAAAAGAAGACAGCAAAGTGTCGAAGGATTCTGTTGGAGGGCGTGAGGGGTCACATTGTGTCCAGCCTCCATGGAAAGGCTTCTCCATACTTGATGTGGAAATCGTTGACAGATCTATTCCAAAGCAAGAGCGACCAGAGGAAGTTGGCGCTCAAGGATAAACTCAGAAACATAAAGTGTGAGAAAGGTGACAGTATGCCCAAGCATCTCACGAAGTTCACCCAATGCCGGGATGAGCGGGGAAGTGTGGGGGTGACTGTCGATGATGAGGACTTGGTGAGCTTGGCTCTCCTTGGTCTTCTGGAGAGTTGGCATTCCTATCAGGACTTTTTCAATGGTCGGGAGAAATTTCCAGGATGGGAGAGACTTTGGTCATATCTTGAGCAAGAGGAGATTAGGTGGAATACCAGGGATGGATCTTCATCAAAGGCATCTGATGAAGAAAATTGTGCTTTGGCTACTAAAGCAAAGAAGGGGAAGAACAAGAAAGCTTCTCATTCCGGTGCGAAAGGCAAGAAGCAAGACATGTCCAAAGTGAAGTGCTCTCACTGTCACCAGCATGGACACTATGCCACAAATTGTCCGCAAAAGAAGAAAAATAAGCAAGTTGTTGGATCTGCAGCGGGAGAGGCCTTAGCCTCACAGTTTGAGCTGGATTTTTCGTTGATCGCGTGCTTGGTATGAAGTGTGATGGGATCAGTATGGTTCTTGAACAGTGGTGCGTCTTTTCACATGATAGGAGATCGAGATTTGTTTTCTTATCTAAATGAGAAAGATCTTGGAGTGCACATCGAGATGGGCGATGATGGTAGATACAGTGCGACCAGTATCGGTGCCATTTCCTTTGAAAGGGAGTCTGGTAAACCCTTCGTATTGAAGGAAGTGATGCATGTTCCAGGATTGAAGAAGAATCTTATCTCTGTGGCGATGTTAGAAGACAAGGGATATGATGTTGTCTTCAGCAAGGGAAAGGCTTTCCTGCGCAGTAAGACAACTAGAGAAACCCAGAAGATAGGGGTTCGAGTCAAGAACCTTTATCAATTGCATGTAGATGGTTGCACAGCAATGGCATGCAAGGCAATAGGAGTGGTGAGCCGGGATGATGGCGAGCTGTGGCACCGGAGATTGGGCCACCTTCACCATGGAGCCTTGAAGATACTACAACAGATTTCTATTGGGCTTCCTAAAGGTACTCTTGCGCAATCAAATCGGTGCAAGGGGTGTACTTTGGGAAAATTTGTGAAAGCCACCTTTCACGAGAAGGATAGTCACACCATGACGATCCTTGAGAGAATTCACACAGACGTATGTGGACCTTTCTCAGTAGCTTCGACAGAAAAGCACAGGTACTATGTGATCTTTGTTGATGATTTCTCCCGAAAGTGTTGGATCTTCTTCATGCAGAAGAAGAGCGAGACATACTCAAAGTTATGTGAGTCTAAAGCACTGGTTGAGAAGGAATCGGGGAAGAAGGTGAAGGTTCTTAGGAGCAACAATGGTGGTGAACTCATCTCTGGTGAGTTCAAGGACTTCTGTAGCGCAGATGGGATTCGAAGAGAGCTCATGGCTCCCCATAACCCACAGCAGAACAGGGTTGTTGAGCGGAAGAACAGAATGATCGTGGGTGCTGCATGGGCGATGTTGCATGATCAGGGCCTACCCCTTCACTTGTGGGTGGAGGCATGCAATACTGCAGTATATGTGTGGAACCGTTGTCCTCACAAGATACTTGGCATGAGTACACCTGAGGAGGCTTATTCTGGTAAGAGGCCTGATATTTCCCATTTGAGGATTTTTGGTTCTCCTGTTTACATGCATGTGAAGAAGGATTCCAAGAAGAAGTTGGAGCCGACCGCAGAGGTTGGGATATTTGTGGGGTACACTGATACGCCCCACAACTATCGTGTGTATTTTCCAAACAGTCGCAAGACTGTTGTGTGACGGGATATAAAATTTCAGGAGGAGAAAGCCATGAAGTGTTCGCTTGAGAGGGAGCCACACTTGCACGCAGATGAGGAGCTATTAGTTCCTAAGGATGAGCTTCAGGATGTGGATCAGCCACAAGATGAAGTTCATGGAGTGGAAGAGACCACTCATGCAACACCAACCATCAGAGGGTGAAAGCGCACTACAGAAGCTGAGCGACTAGCTCAAGATGAAGAGAAGGTTGTAGGACCACCCCTACAGCACAACGCAGATAGAGATAGTCACCTGATCGGTACACTGGATACATGGGCTCTTGTGAGAAAATGTGTCGTGACTGAGCCATCCTCTTACGAGGAAGCTGTGGAGGATCCCGCATGGGTAGATGCCATGGTGGAAGAGTATGATTCGATTGTCAGAAACAGTACATGGGAGATTGTCCCAAGACTGGAGGGGAAATCAGTGGTGGGTTCAAGATGGATCTACAAAGTGAAGCATGCAGCTGATGGGAGTGTGGAGAAGTACAAGGCAAGATTTGTTGCCTGAGGCTTCTCATAGATAGAGGGGATCGATTATGAGGAGACCTTTGCACCTGTCGCAAGGTATTCTTCCATACAGACAATTCTCGCTCTCTCAGCGCAGATGGGGTGGCACATCCATCAGATGGATGTGAAGACTACATTCCTCAATGGAGTCATTGAGGAGGAGGTGTACATAGAGCAGCTCGAAAGTTTCGAGATCTTCAACAGCGAGTCGCATGTGTGCAGGCTCAAGAGAGTGCTGTATGGGTTGAAACATGCACCTCGTGCTTGGTACACACGAATAGACAGTTATTTCACCGGACTTGGATTCTCTAAGAGTGAGGCGGATCCTAACCTATACCAGATTGTGGTGGAGGGTAAGTTGCTGATCATTGTACTTTATGTAGATGATTTGATTTTGACGGGAGATGAGCTGTTGATACTTTCATTCAAGGAGGATCTTGCTAGAGAGTTTGAGATGAAGGACTTGGGCCTCCTTCATTATTTCCTGGGATTGGAAATTTGGCAGTGCAGTGATGGACTATTTGTTTCTTAGGTTAAGTATGCCCGAGAGATACTGGAGAAGTTCAACATGCATGGCTGCAAGCCTGGTGATACTCCTCTTCCTGGAGGTTGGAGGAAGGAGGATGCTACTTTAGCGGAGGTAGTGGATGCCACTGTTTATCGACAGTTGGTGGGGTCGCTTATGTATTTGGTCAATACACGACTCGATATATGCTATGCTGTTAACCAGCTTTCACAAGCTATGGTTAAGCCAACCAAGCTCTTCTGGAAGGTAGGCAAGCATGTATTACGTTATCTCATAGGCACATCGGGATATGGATTGTGGTACAGACAGGAGGACGAGGTGAAGCTATGTGTCTTCGTGGATGCAGATTGGGCAGGGAGACCAACGGATAAAAAGAGCACATCTGGAGGGATCTTCAGTATCGGGTCGATAGCAGTTTCTTGGTATAGCAAGAAGCAGAGATCCGTGGCACTCAGTTCAGCAGAGGCCGAGTATATGGCAGCAAGTTTGGTTGCATGCGAGGCTATATGGATGAGGAAGATCCTGGTCGAGTTGTTCGGGTCACACTTGGAGCCTACTGTGATTTATTGTGATAACCAGAGTTGCATTAAACTCTTGGCTAATCTAGTATTTCATGATAGATCCAAGCACATCCACATCAGGTACCATCATATCAGAGATTGTGTGCAACGGAGAATCATGTTACTTTCATACATTCCCACGGAGGATCAGGATGCTGATATCTTGACGAAGGCGCTCACCAGGAGCGAATTCGAATACCATAGAGGCAGGATAGGGGTTGCAGATAATCCGTATCTTGTTGAGAGGGAGTGTTGAAAATGCAACAAGATGATGGAGCTTAGTGAAAAGAAGTCGCCTTCACTAAGTGGGCCGGCAGGCTATTTTTGGTGCAAAGTCTATTTTTAGACATATGGATCATGGTCTATGAGTTGCAAGATGCTATTTATGGATGATTGGTTCATGTTGGTAAAAATAGATGGACCTCTATTTTTAGACATATGGGCGGAGTCTATTTTTAGACTGCCAGTCAAAAAATAGAACAGTCAAATATTATTAGCTCTTAATAATATTTGGACTATAAACATTATCTTATCCTCTTGCAGAACTTCAGTTCAAGCTGCGGATGTGGCACATGCAACTGCCAGAAGGAAATACACTTTCCTATGGGTTAGTTGAGCTATTGCATGATGGACTTCAGTTAGAACTCAAGTGATTGAGTTGGGTGGAGTTGATTGAGGAGTTGATGGAGTTGTGTTCAGTTTGACTTAGTTGAACTAGTTGTATTTAGTCTAACTGCCAAATACACTAGTGATGAGTGATGTGAATTAATTATTAATTAATTCACTAACTATTAACTCATCAATCAACTAAAGAATACATTAGTTAACTCAGTACGTGGACAGTTCAAGGGAGACAAGTGTTAGAGGTGGGTGAAAGGGTGAGACTACTATCAGTTGTGACTATAGCTGTGCATGATATTTGCACAATCATTGATTGAGATTTCCAATGAGGATTGTGCAGTACAAGCCAACGGTATTTGAACTTGGATCTCATATATTCTCAACTTGGATTGCGCAGTAGAGGCAGGCAAACAGTGGAGGAGATTTGAACCCTTGACTTGTTCAAATCTGAACTAGTTTGTGTGTAGCATGTGGAGATAGTACTGAGTACTTGTGAGGAGTATTGTACTATGTATTGTTACATGTTCTCTATCATTATAATATATAGATAGTTGGGGGTTTTCAGCTGTATGCTTTCCCCATTACATACTGTGTTGATATGTGTGATTGATGTTTCAATGTGCGCATGCGATTGTTTTTTTTAATTCCGCAAATTGATGATCAATGGTAGAGGAGGTTATGTATTATGCATGCATTCCGCAAATAGTGTATAATCAGGATAATCTCTATGAATAAGTGTTATATTATTCAAATTTCTACATCCTGCAATATCACACCCTGCAATCCCGCACCCCATGATTTCATCACAAATCGGGCATATTGGCAATCGGCAGGCCCAACGGGCCATCCTTTAATAAATTGCGAGGAAGCATCGATATAATGTTAAAACGTCGAGGAGGGTTGAGAACCTTTAACAAATAAAATCTATGGAAAACCAAGGTAGGGTGACCCCTTTCTCTCTCCTCCTGGAGGGGGAGGGTGTGTGGCGGAAGATGGTTGGTCCCGCATACCAAGCTTATCGGCAATTGGCAGTGCCAAGTCCTGTATCCCATAAGTCCTGCAAGTCCCGCAGTCCCGCATCCCGTAGTCTCAATGTCCTGTATCCCGCAATTCCCACATCTCGTAGTCTCGCATCCCGCAGTCTCGCAATCTCATAGTCCCGCAGTCCCACAGTACCGGTGAATCGGCGATTGGCAGGCCCAAAGGAACATTCTTAAGGAATTGCGAGGTGAAAAATGCCAATAACACAAAATTACTGAGAATTTGGGCTTTAGTGTTAAAGTGTTGGGAGGGGTTGATTCTATTTAACAAAGGAATTCATGGAAAAACCAAGGGTGGATGGGCCCTTTTCTGTCTCTTCCTCGGGGCCATGTGGAAAAATCCTATTAGTCCTAAGAATCCATGAGGCAATTGACGTGGGAGTACGAAGCTGACGTGACAGTACGAAAGAAACTTGGCACGCTGATTCGACCTTTTCAAGGTCCTATGGGGGCATTTCCGGGTGACACGTGTCACCACTCAAGAGGTGCCATGTGGCACTAATGACTTCAGCAATCCCACATATCGGTGACCGCACAAGTCAAAGTTTCTCCTTTGCCAAAGTCCCTTCTAGTTTGCTATTGCAATATGCGTGGGATCCTCCCTGATGTAATATTTCATGTGTTATACCTTATAAGGATCTCGCGTCCGGACAAGCTGGCCAACACTATGAAAGAAGGTAAAGAGGCTATCCTCTCCTGATTGCAATATGTGATGCTCTCAATGGGCCTGACCCCCACATGTCGGCGATCGCAGGGGTCAAAAGGAAATATAAAGGGGAAATATCGGAAATCGTTGGTATGCAAGATTTCATGTATTAAAGATAAAAGTCCCTTGGAAAAGATTTTAAAGGCTCTAGCTCCTTCGGGCTAAGCACCTGGTTCAAGTCCCTGGTCATGTGAAAAAAATTGCAGAAAGGGGTTGAAGTAAAGGGGACTAAAGGGGATCGGAACTCGCCTGTTTTGTGAGGTTTTAGCGATAAGGGCCAGCATAGGAAAGTCCTCTGTATTACACTGTTAGTGCATTATCAAGCATATCAGGGTGTCGAATAGTATGTTGCAGAGCTTTAAAGGCATGATGGGTGAGTCACTGTGGCTTTTAAGAAAACAGGTGGCGCGTTCAAACCCAACATGGGTTGATCCAGGGAGTCCCATTATGACACGGAACCAAGATCAATACTGATGGAAGTAAAGAGGGACTTAGTAGCTCAGGAAGATTTAATTATCCAACATGGTCTCCCATACAGAGGGGAAACAAAGTACCGCCCCGGAGTCCTCTGTTTTAGTACCACAGAATGAAAATGATAGTGCCCATTCCCAACTTTAAGGGATGAATGGTTCAAGTAGTAAAGGTAGAAGCAACGGGAGTTAGTTGAGCAGCACAGGAGGCCATATGGTGAGCAAAATACAACCTCAAGTAGGAGTGAGCACAGGATGAGCATGAAGATGTTTTGTTGACATTTATTAGAAAATTATATATCACAGAGCAATGGAACACATAAAATATATTGCAGAAATATAAAAACAAAAACACATAAAACAAGAGAGACACATATATACATGCTTCACCCAATTTGGGCTACGTCCACGGGAAACAGCTAGTCCTTCCTTTTTTATTATCCAGCAAACTGAAGAGATACAACCTACAGTAGATCCATTGTAATTCCCTCTTTGCTCTCACACAATCTCTTCTCTCTTTCTCACTCAGAATATAGATCTGCATAGACGCAATGCAATTCCCTCATATATAGTGAGGGGTTGCCTTCTAGGGAAAAAAACCCTAAATTAAACATAACTTCTACCATCATATATCTCCGCCTAATGAGTGGCCTAGATTGGCTACGAAATTACAACATTTTACAAGGCAATTTTACATCTATTTTTAGCTTCGGGGGCATTGCCTAGGATCCCCCGCTAGGGGGGATCCTCAAGATCGTTGCCACACCCTCCTAGACCCCCCTTGCAATGTAAATATTATGGGCAGCGTTTCTACCACATTTTGAACTGGGGTCCAATGCAGTGATACCTCTAAATAAAGATGATAAACAAGCTCCACACCCAACAATCTCCCACTTGGAGACTGATTATAGAAACTCCACAACTGCTTCATTTGTTGGACAATGACTCCACTTTGGACCTGGTTGTTTCTCATCTTCTTCATCATACTTGAAGACCAATTGAAACTGAGCAGAATCTCAATTTCTCCCTGTTTACAACTTTTGTTAACATATCTACAGGATTCTGGCTAGTGTGTATCTTTTCTAGCTTCAATTGTTCATCTTCCAACACTTACCGTATTAACTGATACTTGAGCTGTATATGTTTTGTCTTGGAATGAAATGCAGAGTTCTTTGCAAGATGTATGGAGCTCTAACTGTCATTGTATAACCTGCCCAACTCCTGCTTCTTACCCAATTCATCCAAAAGCCTTTGTAACCAAATCATTTCTTTACTAACCTCTGTAGCAGCAACATACTCTGCTTCCATTGTTGAGAGTTCAACAACACTTTGCAATTTTGAGACTCAATTGACAGTTATTCCACCTATAATAAACACATACCCTGTTGTGCTCCTCCTGTTATCTCTATCACCTACCATATCTACATCAACATATCCCTGTAGAGCAATGTTTGAACCACCAAAGCATAATTCTTGATTTGTGGTACCTCTCAAATACCTGAGAATCCACTTCACCGCCATCCAATGTTCTTTTCCTGGATTTTTCATGCACCTTCTTACAACTCCCACTGCATGTGCAATATCAGGCTTTCTGTAGACCATTGCATACATTAAGCTTCCAACTGTTGATGCACATGGAACTTTATACATATAGGCCATTTCTTCCTGAGTCTTGGGACACACCTCCTTACTTAGTTTGAAATGGCTAGCCAAAGGTATACTAACTGGTTTTGCATTATGCATATTAAATCTTTTCAACACCTTTTCTATGTACTCACTCTAGGACAATGTTAATTTTTTATTCTTCTTGTCTCTAGTTATTCTCATACCAAGGATTTGTTTTGCAGCACCCAAATCCTTCATTGTAAATGAGTTTGCCAATTTTCTTTTGAGCACATTTATTTCCTGCATGTTAGAACCTGCAACAAGCATGCCATCTACATACAATAACAATATAATATATCTGCCATCATTTTTCCTTTTGAGATAAACACAATGATCAGAGTGACATATAGTATAACCTTGTTCAGACATAAAGCTATCAAATTTAAGATACGACTGCCTTGGAGCCTATTTTAAGCCATACAAGCTCTTCTTCAACATCCACATTAGTTTCTCCTTCCCTTTTACCTCATATGCTTGTGGTTGCTACATATATATCTCTTCCTCCAAATCCCCATGGAGAAAGGTTGTCTTTACATCTAGCTGCTCAAGATGCAAATCTTCAGCTGCTACTAGAATTAAAATAGTTATGATTGAAGTCATTTTAACAACAATATAAAATATATCATTAAAGTATATACCATTTTTTTGTGCAAACCCATTCACCACAAGTCTAGCTTTATACCTTTTTCTACCTCCATCTTCTTCCTTCAACCTGTAAACCCATTTATTCTGCAATGCTGTTTTACCTGCAGGCAACCTAACTAAGTCCCAAGTCTGGTTTTGTGCTAAGGAGTCCATCCCTTTTTTCATGGCTTGCTCCCACTTCTTCCTGGTTTCTACCTGCACTGCTTCTTCATAACATTCTGGTTCACTAGAATCAGTCAACAATACATAATATAATGAAGGAGAGTATCGTTCGGGGGGTCTACTTATCCTAGTAGATATTCTAACACCACTTTCAGGTGTTTGAGGTGCTTATTGTTGTTGTGGTTATTGTTGTTGTTTTGGTGGTTGATCATTATGATTTTCAGGCACCATCATTTTTTCTGTGATCTCATCATGCACTATTTATTCTCTGTTTTCTTTTTCCTGTTTCTTTTCATGTAGTTGATCCTTATATAAAACCTTTTCATTGAATATGACATATCTACTTCTAATGTTTTTTTTTCATAATCATAAAAGAGATAACCAAAATCATTAACGCCATATCCAATAAAGATACATTTCTTTGATTTTTCCTCAAGCTTTGTTCTATTTTATTTATTAATGTGGACAAAGGCTTCACAACCAAAAGTCTTTAAAAATGAGTAGTTTACCTTTTTACCTGTCCATGCCTCCTCTGTAATACCACCATCCAAGGAACTTGAAGGCCCTTTGTTTATTAGATAAACAGTAGTATCTATGGCATCTGCCCAAAATTGTAAAGGCAATCCCTGCATGCAATCTCATGCACCTTGCACGCTCCATGATTGTCTTGTTCATCCTTTCTGACGCACCACTTTTGTGGTGTTCCTAGAACATCTTCTCTCTGCGAATTCCATTCTCTAAATAGTACCTATCAAACTCTTTGCTGCAATATTCACCTCCATTGTCTGATCTGAGACACTTCAACCTTTTTCCTGTCTCATTTTCAACCAAATATTTCCATTTCTTGAAAGTATCAAATACATCAGATTTATTTAGAATACAATAAATCTAGGTTTTTCTGGTTGCATCACCAATAAAAGTAACATAATAATGAGATCCATCGAGAGATAATACATGAGAAGGTCCCCATACATCTGTAAGCATACGCTCTAATTTTTCACTCTTTTTTCTTTCCCAACTCTGTGAATCTAACTCTCTTCTGTTTTCCATAAACACAATTCTCATAGAATTTTAAATCAACATGCTTCAAACCTGGCAACAAATTTCTTGAGTGAAGAATTTGCATCCCATTCCCACTCATGTGCCCAAGCCTATGATGCCAAAATGTTGAATCTTCTTCTGTAGAGGTCAAAGCATTAACAGAATTAGAAATACCATTGCATAAATACAATGTGCCAACCTTTTCTCCTTTTGCTATTACTAGGGATCCTTTAGTGACCTTCCAGGTTTTATCTGTAAAAGTAGTCACACAACCTTCACCTCCCAACTGCCCTGTTGAAATTATATTTTTCTTCAGATCTGGAACATACCTTACCTCTTTCAATAGCCATTGATTTCCATTCCACTATTTTATGAAAACTATACCCATTCCAATGATTTTACAGGGTTTATCATCACCCAATCGAACCTGCCCAAAATCTCCTTGAAAATAATCATGAAAATTTTTCCTATCAGGTGTGGCATGGAATGAGGCCCCTGAATCTACCACCCAGGCATCAATAATATTTTCTAATGAAAGAATCAAAGCATCTTGCAACACATCGCCTATCACATTCACTTCCTGATTGTTTTCTTGCTGCGCGTCTCCTTATTTTCCCTTCTGAGACTTTCATTCTATCTTCAGGTGTCCTTTCTTCCCACATTTCCATCACATTATCCCAGATCTAGACTTGGATCTGCCTTTCCTTGAATTACTGTGATATCCTGAGCTCTTTCCTCTTTCCATTTTTCTTCCCTAGTCTCTGCAATCAAAGCATTACCTGATGTCTCAACTAAGCTTTTCCATTGCATTTCCTTGCTAAGGATTGCATCGACAACATCATCAAACTTTAAAGTACTAGATCCAGAGACAAAGTTGCTAATGGACATAACTAAACCATTCCAACTTTCTGGCAATGAGCATAGAAATAATAGAGCCCTAACTTCATCATCAAAAGTTAGCCCTACAGAACGCAAGTGACTGGTAATTGTATTAAATTCATTTAAATGATCAACAACATATCCACCTTCTGACATCTTCATATTAAATAAACGCTTCATAAGAAATACCTTATTTGAGACCAAGGGTTTTTCATATAGTTTGGCCAATGCCGACATTAAATCCTCTATTGTCATTTCCTTTGAAATATTAAAGGCTACCAATGCCACTAGGCACAACTGTATTGTTCCAAGTTCCTTTCTGTCAAGAATATCCCATTTTGTGTCTGTCATACTCATCAACTTCTTTGTCTTTCCACTCAATGGTTGGTACAGATCTTTTCGGTACAAATAATCTTCCATCTGCATCTTCCATAGTTGATAGTTTTGGTCATTAAATTTCTCGACCCTAAACCTACCATCTTCCGCCATTTCTCCCACTCGAACAAGGAACCCTTCTTTCCTGCTAGTTTATTAGCCAAATAGACCTTTGGCTTTGATACCAGTTGTTAGAAAATTATAAATTATAGACAAATGGAACACATAAAATAGATTGTAGAAATATAAACACAGAAAACACCTAAAACAAGAGAGACAAATATACGTGGTTCACCAAATTTGGGCTATGTCCACGAGAAAAATCCTTCCTCTTTTATTATCTAGCAAACTGAAGAGATACAACCTACAGCAGATCCATTGTAATTCCCTCTTCACTCTCACATAATATCCTCTCTCTTTCTCACTCAGAACACAGATCTGCATAGACGCAATATAATTCCCTCATATATAGCGAGGGGTTGCCTTCTAGGGAAAAAAAACCTAAATTAAACATAACTTCTACCATCAGATCTCCACCTTATGAACCACCCAGTTTGACTACGAAATTACAATTTTACAAGGCTATTTTACATCTATTTTTAGCTTCAGGGGCACTTCCCCCGATCCCCCACCAGGGGGGCCTTCTTAAGATCGCTATCGCCCCCCTGGACCCCCCTTGCAGTGCAAATATTATAGGCGGCATTGCTGCCACATTTCGAACTAGGGTCCAACGCAGTGATACCTCTAAATAAAGAGGATAATCAAGCTCCACAACCAACAACATTCTTATGTGATTAACTGATTTAGTTTCCTGTAAGGTACCTCCCTTTAATGAGGCGATTAATTAATTCTATAATGTTTTTGGGCCACAAAGCCATCCCTGGCCGAGACAACTAGTTAACCTGACAGTTGAGACTCGGCTAAAGATATTTTCGTTGTAATGAATGCCCATGCTCTCCTCTCCAGATAAATAGAGAGAAGCAACACTTAACAAAGGTTCAAAATTTCTAAAGAAAATACTACATGTTATTTTCAAATTGTATGGCTTTGTAATACAGATTTTTTAGAATATCAAGGAAATGGTGGTGATTCCCCCTTTAAGTATTACAATATGTTGTCTCCCTGTTAAAACCCATTTTATGTTCATGTTTCTTCTCTGAATTCATGCAACCATAGCTGCTAGAAATATTTCATGTTTCCTCACAGATTCATTTGTATCGATATGTTAATGCAAGTGCCTGTAACTATATCACATATTCGTTTGTATCGACATTATTAATGCATGTGTCTAATGGGTCATTAAAGTTATATCTTTAATAGAAACACTCCATGAATCATAGAACCTCGTCTCTCTGTTGTACATTACATTTACCTGTAACTCAAACAAGTGTAGGAATTCTTAAAGTTACAAGCTCTATGTGTTAAGCATATAATTCTTGATGTTGTAAGCTCCATATGATGAGTTTCTCCTTCTCCTTATCCTCTATCATCTCTACAAAAGCTTATTAAATTGTAAGTCCTTGAACTACTCGACCTCCACTATTTTATGCATATTTTTGAGATTTGTATATGTGAAGAAGTACCATAAATTCATGTCTTACTCCTTTATGTGAATGAACCAACCCATTGTATATACATATAGAATATAAGTGAGGTCTCCCTTTATTGAGAATCATTTGAGACACTCCAAATTTAGATGTGCCCAGGCACTGGTCTTGTAAGCAATCCAAGGCAGTCTCTAGGAGCTACAACACACTAATTCATCCCCTTTTATACTTTTCTAGAGGAGAGGGGTGCATCTTGTTGTCTTCAACTGATATTTTAGGTTCTCTTGATGAGGGTGTTTGTGCCCTTTATCTCTCTTGTTAGCTTTAAACGGTAGCTGACACTGAAGAACACTATGGCCATTCTAGTGGCAACATTTGCACTTAAATGGAAATCCTTCATAGTCTAAAGTTTGTGTGTAGAAAATCCCCTTGTGAACATTCTTCATTTCACTTCAAATTCCTCCATGAATGTCCAAAAGGACTAGTACCTAGATTTGAGCCAATTGTAGATAGGGTACCCCACATCCAAAACTTCAAAGGGAGCCTAGACATGTAGATTTTTATGCAACCAGATCACAAAAACAGAAGAAAAGATAGATAAACAACTTGAAAATTAGCCTCTTTGAGGGGGAAACCTCCTTTACATTACATAAATGAAAAATTATTGGATGAAACAAATGACAAGACCTCCTTGGTATATATAGGAGTCTAAGTGGTCACAATATAACCATAGCCTACATAACAATAATAATGTAAGGGCACAATAATAACAATAGTGGCTTCTATGGGGCAGAAAAATAACAATATGGGAGCTACATGAGCACAACAATAACAACAGGGGAATGCACTAGTATTATAGGGACCTAACATAACCCTCTCCTTCAAAAATGTGTTGTCCTCAATGATTGAGTAGTTATGGATGCTTTTGTATAAAATTATCATCCTCCGATGTGGAATATTCAGTGGGTATGTTCTTCCACTTAATGAGATACTTTGAAATTGATCAATTCTGTAACTGTCAGGTTCTTGTTTCTGTGACTGCTTCAGTCTCCAATATCATTTTTCCTTATTCGTCAAGTTCTAGCAATATTGTTTGAACTGGGATTTTGTCATTGATATCCTTCTTTAAGCATGAAACATGGAAAACTAGGTGTACTCGAGAAGATGTAGGAAACTCCAATTTGTATGCCATAGTACCAATATTTTGCAACACTTGTAAGGACCATAGTACTTGGGTGATAATTTATTATCTTTCTTATCTTGCTTGAGGGACATTTTTTTGTATGGTTGTAGCCTTAAAAATACCCAGTCGCCTACATCAAAACTTCTTTCACTCTGATGTTGATCTACCTATTGTTTCATTTGATTTTGTGTCGAAGTGAGGTTATCCCTTAATAGTTGGAGAACTTTTTGTTCATGTTTAATGTGATATTCCTCTGCTTGAACCTTGGAATTTTCTCTTAAAGAAGATGTGATGGACAGTGGATGATATCCATTAGTGCCATAAATGGTGTCATTTTTCCTGCAATATGGAAGGAAGTTTTATACCACCATTTAGCCATAAGTAACCACTTGGCCCATTGTGTTTGATTATTAGATACAAAGCAACGAAGATATCCTTCGAAACATCTGTTCACTATCTCAGTTTTCCCGTCATATTGAGGATGATAAGATTAACTATGAGCTAATTGAGTACCAAGAAAATAAAATAATTTTGTCCAAAAATTTCTAAGGAAAATGGGATATCTATCACTTACAATCATTTTTAGGTTTCCATGTAGCTTTTGAATTGTTTTCATAAATGCAGTAGCATCTGTACTGGCTATAAAAGGATGAGATAATGCACAAAAGTGTGCATACTTGGTAAGTCTATCAACTACCACCATGATGACACTCTTTCCTTCAGACTTGGGTAAACCTATGATAAAATCCATTGAGACCTCCTCCCAATGCTGACTTCGAATGGGTAAAGATTGTAACGGACCCCGGGTCTTAATTGTATCAACCTTATTTTGGTGGCAAACCAAACATTCCGAATATTAGATTTAAATCCATCCCAAAAAAAATCTTTTTCACCCCGTGGTAAGTTTTTAAAAATCCTTAGTGCCCTCCTAAGGGGGAGGTGTGCAATTCCAAATGAATCTTTTATTTGAGTTGGGAATTCTTACAAAGATACAAGTGATCTTTGTACCATAATAAATCATTTTTCCAGATAAATGTATTTGATGTATTGTGATCTTGCTGCAAATTTTGAATGGGTTTCCACACCGCTTTTTCATTCTTCCATTCATCCCTTGTTTCAGTTATCCAATTAGCTTGGATAATAAAAATGGCACAGAGCAATGATTCCACATCCTCATCCTTTCTTGAGAGTGCATCCGCAACAACATTTTTTAGCCTTTCTTGTAAATGATTTAATTTCATAACCCAACATCTTTGTGACCCATTTTTGTTGTTCCTTTGAAGATAATATTTGATAAATCTTCAGTAATGTTGTTATAGGCGCTACTATTCTCCCATAATTCTTAACAAACTTGTGATAATAGCCTGTCAACCCAAGAAATCCTCAAAGATGCTTTAGGGTTGTCAGGATTTTCCATTCCTTAATGGATTTAATTTTGTTAGGGTCTACCTTAACACCCTCATGAGATACAATATAACCCAAATATTCCATCTCTTGTACTCCAAAGAAACATTTGGAGGTTTTTGCATATAATTGTTTCTCCTACAATAGTTTGAGCACACTGTCAACATGTTGAACATGATCCTTCCAAGACTTGTTGTAGATTAGTATATCCTAAAAAAATAATAACACAAATTTTATAAGGAAGGGTTTGAAAATGGAATTCATTAAAACTTGAAATTTCGAAGGTGCATTCGTAGGGCCAAAATGCATGACCAAAAATTCATAATGACCTTCATGAGTTCTGAATGTTTTTTTCGGAATGTCGTCAATGTTCATTCTAATTTGATGATATCCTGAATGAAGATCCAACTTGGTGAAGTAAATTTCTCCATGTAATTCATCCAACAATTCATGAATGATAAGAATGGGAACTCTATCTTTAATAGTGAGCTTGTTGATCTCCCTATGATCCAGACACATATCTTGTGATCCATCCTTCTTTGCACCAATACTACTAGAGTAGAGAAAGAACTTTGACAAGGTTGAATTATACTGACCTCCAACATTTCTGCAGCCATATGTTCAATTTCAATCTTTTGGGCATAAGGATATTTGTAAGGCATGATGTTTGGAGGAACAATTATTGGAATCAAGTGAATAGCATGATCATAATCATGAATTTTTGGAAGGCCTTTGGGAGTCTCAAACACCTTGGAATTAATGTCCAATACTTTTTGGAGATCTAGAGAAATATATGATTTCGATGTATGAACCTCTAGTGAGCATAATTGTGTAATTACACCCCATTGTTATTTCTTCAAAATCTTTTTCATGCCATTAGAGATGATTATATTCCCTAGTTTTACTATGATACCCCTTAATTAAATTTTCTTTTCTTCCCAAAAACATTTCAAGAAAAGTTCTTGAAAATTAAAAGTTATCGTCCTCAAAGATTGTAACCATTGGACTCCTAGTACATCATCAACACCACCCATTGGAATGGAAATAATTGGACTATTAAATACACATTCTCCCATGGTTATATTTATATTATGGGACTTTCTAGAGCAATTTATAGTTCCTCCATTTGCAACCATCACCTCAAACTCTGGTGTTGGATATAGAAAGCAATTCAATTCCTTAGATATCTTACAATGAATAAAATTATGGGTACTACCCAAATCAATCAACACTATTACCTTTTTCTTTTTGATATATCCTTCTATCTTGATATTTTGACAAGTGGTAATTCCTACCAATGCATTACAACGTATCATCAGATTCATTTATTCTTTTTTGGGAGTTTGTTCCTGGTGTATATCCTCTTCTTTTGATGCTTCTTCTTCATTTTCTTCCTCCTCTTCCTAATCTATGTAAAATAATTTCTTCTCAGCACACTTATGACCTTTATTGTATTTTCTATCACAACTATAACAAATCCATTTTGCTCTTTTTTCCTCCAATTTTTGTGGTGCCAACCTTGTAGGTTGTGGAAGGTTAGTAGCAACAACACTTCCATCTTTATAGTTGTGAGTGGTAGACTTCCTTGTTGCCATAATTTTTTTTCAACTTTTCATCCCACCTTGACTGCCTTCTCCAATGAATCATGTTCCCAAAGGTGAAACTGGATGTTGTCCTTTAAAGTCCCTATGAAAACATCAATCCTATGCTTCTCTGTAATCTAATTTACCTAGATATTTAATCTTTGGAAGTCCTCAATGTGCTCCTCCATTGGACCCTTTTGTTTGAGATTTATCAATTAACTAAAGAAGGTATTGCTCTTTGTATCCTCATAATGTGCTACCAATTCTTCCGCAAAAATTGGCCAAGTGACAATTAATTTAAGAGAACAAATCCATTGATACCATACAAATTGATTTTGTTCTAAATATGAATATTCCATGTGTATGTTTTGTGTGTTCAACACATCATGTAGATCAAAACATTTCTCCATCTGTAGTATCCATGTTACCAGATCCTTGCCATCAAAGTTCCTCGTATCGATCTTTGGTATATGGTTAATATTCAACCCACTATGGGAGTATCTAAAATCATAATTCTTATTCCTTTTATCCTCATCATGATTTTCATGGAGTACCTTGTCACCACTAGGAAGCATTTCTTGTAGAAACTTTGTCAAATATTCCTTCAAACCTTCCAAGTCCATTTTCATTTCTATTTTTAAACCATCCTTCAAACCTTCCATCTTGACATTCAACATTGGTTCCATGTCAAATTTCAAACCATCCATCTTAGCTTCCAATTCATTTTTAGTTACTCTTTGCAAGAGTGAAATTTTTTTAACACGGTCTCTGAATTTTGATATATCATGTTGCATTTCTTCCTCTTCTTCATGTATCATAGTAGAGCTTTATGGTTGCTTACTAGGTGTGTAAATTTTATTTGTTTTGAGGAATTTTCGAATCAAACAACGATATATATTCTACACTAACCTCTTTGAATCATTTAAAACTAATTTTTCAAACAAATGTTATGCAAAATTTAAAAAATACACACTTTTTTCTTTCTTTTTCTAAAGATCGATATTGAAACTGATGTATCTTTGTGATTTCGTCTCTACAAGGTCTGAAATTTCATCCTATGGTATCCCTTTGAGTCTTCTTTCCAATGCCACAAGTGAGACTAATATTGGATTCTTCAAGGTAAATTTATGCCTAATCTCCCATGATGACATGATTATGGATTGGTTCAGTAGAGAAAACTTGTACGGAATGTCACGTGTCACTATTTCTACCTTCAGCCCTGAAAATGATACTTGAAAAACTACAACCCATGTTATTTTAGAAACATTTTATGAAATTAAAAACTGATGCTCGTGGAGAAATTTATGATTATTTTCCTTAGGTCACATGTTTGAGACTAAATTCTCGAGCCTACAAAAACCCTAACCTCTTTGGAATATATGTTAGAAAATAGTGTGAACCAATATCTAAAATTTTTACATGAAGTTTACCAAGATTCCGTCTCCTTGTGGTAGAAATTTCAGCTTCTTAATCCTTTTATAAAAAAATTATAACATAAATTCCAAGATGACCCTATTTGAAATAATGAAACCCTAGAATCCAATGCTCTGCTACCAAACGTTATGCAACTAGATCATAAAACAAAAGAAAAGATAAATCAATGAATTTAAAATTAGCCTTTTCGAGGGGGAAACCTCCTTTACATCACATAAATGAACAATTCTTGGATGATACAAAGGAGAAGACCTCCTTGGTATATATAGGAGTCTAAGGGGTCACAATATAATTAGAGCCTACATAACAATAATAATGGAAGGGAAAAAAAACAACAATAGTGGGTCTCTATGCGGAACAAAAGTATGGGAGCTACATGGGAACAACAATAACAATAGGGGATACACTAACAATAAAAATAAGGGGGCTACAATAGTATTATAGAGACCTAACACAGATGAAAATTGAATTTTTTTTCCATCCTTTCCTTATTTGGGTTGAAAGGAGGATTCTAACATTTGAGGAGGAGAGGAGTAGTGTAGGTTTTAACCCTATACAGAAATTACTTGCAAACATATTCTTAAAACACTAAAAATATACAATGGTGAGAAACACAAAACAAATACATAGATATTTCCCCTGGATCCCAAAATTGGGACTACCAGATTGACTTTTCATTATGTTCCTTTCAGTGTTCCACACACACACACACATGCACACACACACATGTACATGTCAAAGCATTCATAAACCCCAATCTATTAACCCTGGATCAAAAAATAATCGTAGTTCCCTTGACCATATCTACAAAATACCATGGGAAGAAAACCATCATGCCCAAAACCATGTGTGAAACCATGCACAAAACCATAGGTAGGTATGCCCACCTAATATAAGGTCCAAAAAAATTTCACGAGGCACTGCGCTGGACCCCATACAGGGGGGCTACCGCCCCCCTGTAACCCCCCCTGCATGTGTGATTAGTCGTGGAAAGAATATAAAACACACCAAAAATTCTCCCACTTGTTGTTTTTTTTTCCACACAAGGGGTCTCAAGAGAGCTTAGTCATTGGTCCAACCTTGCAATTCCCATTGTTTCTCTACAACAAGAAAAATTATTAGTGCTCACATACTTCGTCAATTCATCTACACCATTCTTCAAAGTGTCCACCTTTACCAACAACACCTTTTTTCATCAACCATATCCCTCACAAAGTGATATTGAACATCAATGTGCTTTGTCTTTGAATGATAAGTCGGGATTTTTGCCAAGAAAATTACACTTTGGCTATCACAACCTATCCTTATAGCTCATTTTACTAACCCCATACTTGAACACAATCTCTACAACCAAACTGCTTTCTTGCTTACATGACTAGTTGCCATGTATTTTGCCTCTGTAGTTGAAAGTGCCACTACATATTGTATCTTGCTCATCTAATTGACTGCAACTCCAAATAGGTTAAACACATACCCACTTGTAGATCTCCTCTGATCTAGATCTCCAGCCTAGCCTGCATCAAGAAAGTCATGGATGTCCAAAACTTTATCCATTCTTGGCCTTCCTTGGTAGCACAGACCATAATCACTAGTGCTATGAAAATACCTGAAAACCCGCTTATGCTCCTTCCCTGGTTTTGACATAAACCTACTCAATACTTCCACTGCATGTGAAATGCATGGTCTAGTACAGACCATTGCATACATCAGGCTACCGACTGCACTTGCATATGGAACATGAGACATGTCCTCTTCCTCTTCTTGTGTCTTGGGACACTATTCAATAGATAAATTTACACCTACGAAAATATGAACCTTCATTGGTTTAATATATTTCATATTAAACCTCTACAGTATTGTCTTGACATACTTCCTCTGGTTTAACCAGAGCTTCCTCTTTGCCTGATCTTATTTAATTTTCATGCCCAAAATATAGTTTGCAACAACAAGATCCTTCATGTCAAATTTGGAGGACAATTGGGTCTTCAAATCCTGGATAATTTCTTTGTCATTTCCAATCGACAACATATCATCCACATATAAGACTAGATAAATAACATGGTCACCAATTAATTTAAAATACACACAATGATCTTCTTTGATTCTGGTGCAACCAAGTCCCCGTATAAATGTATCAAATTTATAATACCACATCCTTGGTGATTGTTTTAACCCACACAAAGGATTTTTTAACATGCATACCAATTCTTTCTTTCACTTCACTGCAAATCCTTCAAGTTTCTTCATGTAGATCTCTTCTTCCATATCCTCGTGAAGAAATGTTGTCTTCACATCCATCTATTCTACCTCAAAATCAAAAGCATCAGCAATAGATAAAAGTAATCTAATAGAATCTACCTTGGAAACAGGAGAAAATATATCACCAAAATCAATTCCTAATACCTGGGAATAACCTTTTGCTACCAACCGAGCTTTGTATTTCTCCACTTCATCTTCTGAATTCATCTTCTTCTTAAACACCCATTTTCTTCCAATGGGTTTCCTTCCAGTCGAAAACTCCACCAAATCCCAAGCCTCATTTTTGTCAAATAATTCCATTTCATCAACCATGGCCTCTTTCCATAGTTTGTCATCCTCTGAATCTACTACCTCCTTGAAAATTCTGGGATCATCATCAACAATAGATAAAGAAAAATTTGAATAGAAAACGGATGGACTATACCTTTCTAGTTGAATTCTTTCTAGAACTGATCTTCTCACAGCTGGAGTTTGTGGCTCTTCATCTTTTGATTCTTGTTCTGTTGTAGAGTTTGATTCTTCCTCCTTTCGCTCAAACTCTATCTTCTCAAGTTCCTTCGGTAGGAATTCATGTTTAATAACATCTTCACCTCTCTAAACACCACATCTTGGTTATACATAACCTTCCTTGTTTATGGGTTCTAAAGCTTATAACCTTTTAAATCATCCTTGTACCCAATAAAGATACACCTTTCATATTTACTCTCCAACTTAGTTCTTTTCTCCTTTGGAACATGTACATATGCATCATAGCCAAATACCCTCAGATGTGAAAGAGAAGGTTTCTTACCAGTCCATATCTCATGTGGAGACTTATTCTCCAACCCTGATGAAGGTGATTTATTAACCATGTAACATGCAGTCTCCACTGCCTCTGCCCGGAATTCCTGTCCTAACCAGACACCACTCAACATGCTTATTGCCTTTTCCATCAACGTCCAGTTCATTCTTTCTACAACTTCATTTTGTTGAGGTTTGTATGGCGTAGTCTTCTGTCATGCTATACAACACTTCTTACAGAACTCTCCACCATTATCGGTCCTCAACACCTTTATCTTCTTCTTTGTTTGGTTTGCTACTAGAGCCTTAAATTATTTAAACCTATCAAAGACTTCAGATTTCTTCTTGAGGAAATATATCCATATATTCGTTAAGAATTCATTTATAAATGATACATAGTACACAGACTTACCCAGTGATGGAACCAACTTAGGTCCAAATATACCTTCTCTCCAATATGTCCAAGCGTTTGATGGCATAGTATGGTCTTTTCTCCAAAGACTACTAGATTTTCTGCTCCACTTTCAAGGACCAAAGAATTGTTGCACCCATCAATAATAGTACTACTGAGAATCTTGTAAAGAGTTCTAATCCAAACTCCCCACCTCAATACCAGTTCTCCCAGAAACATCTTGCAAGTATCTTTCATGAACATTGTATATACACCGCATAATCCATCTTACTTACAGAAATCAAATTTCTAGAAAATGCAGGTATATGCAGAACACCTGGAAGCGTTCTAATCCTTCCACCTTGCAACTTCAGCTTGACTTTTTTGTGTTTGACTATTCTATCCTTCCTGTCATCCCCTAAGAAGACATCACCACCATCATATTTGCGATACTCTCATAACCACCCCCTATGGGGAGTGAAGTGAAAGGATGCACCTAAGTCAATCAACCATGCCTCTTGATCTATATGTGTACTTGAAGAAGAATCCAAGTACACATCCCCACCTTCATTTGAGGTGATTTTTGCCTCTACAAAAGAAGCATCATCGTATACCTTTCCTTTCTCAGGAGCTTTATATCTACAGTCCTTTTTGTAGTGCCCTTCATTTCTACATTTCCAACATACATTTACAGGTTTTCTTGGAGATTTAGATCTCCCTCTAGATTTATATGTCTCACTCGAGGACTTATTTTTGTTTATGTTCTAGGACCATACTCATATAAACAAGGAATCTCCATTCTGGCTCTCCATATCTTTCCATCTCATCTATCCAGACTATCCCACAAATATGGTAGAGAACATAGAAAACTGATGCACTTATCTTCATCTAAAATTTTTATATCAACAAATAAGAATTGTCTTACCACAGTGTTAAAGGCGTTTAGATTCTCTGTCACTGAGTCTCCATCCTTCATCCTCAGGATATACAACTTTTTCCGAAGGAACAATTTTCTCACCATAGACTTAGATTGGTACAAAGTCCCTAACTTAACCCACAAATCCTTCATCGTAGATTCCCTTGATACATTAAACAACACTAAATCTAAGATATACAATCGTATTGTGCTCTTTTCCTTTCGATCAAACTTTGCCCATAATTCTGTTGACATTATCCTTCGTTTAGTACCCAAATCTAATGTGATCCACTAATCTTTGTCCACCAACAGATCCTCCATCTTGAGCTTCCAAAACTCAAAACTCTAACCATTAAATTTCTCGATCTCTCTCTTTCCATTGTTTTCCATCTTCTTTCACTACAAGAATTGATCCCGCAGATCCCTCATCGAACGGGGTCTACCATACGCCCGAGAAAGACCCCTTAGTAGCAAAGGCATCCCCCTGAATCCGATACAACTCTGATACCAAATGTAGGATTTAACCATGTACAAAAATTACATATAAATGTATTCTTAAAAAACTAAAAAAATATAATGGTGAGAAACACAAAACAAACACATAGATATTTCCCCTAGATCCCAAAACTGGGACTACCAGATGGATTTTTCATTATGTTCCTTTCAATGTTACAATACATGTATATACATGTCGAAGCATTCATCAACCCCAATCAATCAACCCTGGATTAGAACATAATTGTAGTTCCCTTGACCGAATCTACAAAATACAATGGGCATAAAACCATCATGCCCAAAACCATGTGCAAAACCCATGCACAAAACCTTAGGTAGGTCTCGCTCACCTAATAAACAAACAAAGACGATGAAGTTGCCCCAAAGGCCTATAAGAACCCCAAATAAATGACAATCAAGAAAGGAGGGGAAAAAATTGGAACCATAACCCGAGAAGGATCACAGGAGGAAGGAAGTTTCAGAGTGTGAGAAAGGTAGGAAACACCAATGGAGTACGAAAGTGGGTCCTGTAGACTTAGGTGCCAGAAATCCAAGAACAAAAAGTTCTTCCTGGTGAATCCAAATTGATAAAAAACAACCAAAATTAAGGAGGCTATATTCACAAAAAAGAGGCTCGAAGATGAGTTGTGTGGCTATAGGGGGGAAATGTTGAAACAATATTGAGAGACCATCTAGAGGGGGAGAGGCGGGTACCAAAAACTAGACAAAAGAGGAGATCATCCGTAGATCTTCACCTGGACTGGTGGTAGGGTAGGTGTTCCCTGCGAGGATGCCCAAGGTAGCATAATAGGCCACCACATTCTTCGAGCATGTCCTCCTCCATTGTCGACCTTGAATTTCGTATCCATTCCTAGGGGTGAGTGACTCCTCAAGGTACATGTTGTCCATGTCCTGGTGATTTCCCTTCTCATTCTTGGGACTGACAATCGACAAGGTAAAAATGGGTAAGCCCTTGTGAGGGTCTTGAGTAAAATCAACTACTATTTCGTCCATGGGGTGAAAATTAGAGGGTTTCCCTTGGATACCTCTAAGATCAATTTCCTTTTCCTACTGAGATAAATCTTATAAATAGATCTTGAAAAAAAAAAATCGTTGTTCCCAATGATTGTAACCATTGGACCCATAATACATCATCAGCACTAACCATTTGTATTGCAATCATAAGAATTTCCAACAAATACTCCCCCATATTAAGCTTAATACTATGGCAGTTCCCTAAACAATTGATGGTACCTTCATCTGCAATCATGACTTGAAATTCTGTTGTTAGATAAACAAAACAATTGAGATGTTTTTCCAAATTTTAATTGATGAAATTATGGGTAATAATTGAATCAATAAATATTTTTTACCTTTTTTTTTTTTTTATATATCCTTCTATATTGATGGTTTTTGGAGTAGTGTTGTTGGCCAATGCATGGAAAGATATTGATGTAGTCTCTTTTATCTCTAGACACAATGAAATTTCCACTTCTTGATCTTCAAATTCTATGTAGAATCATTTCTTATCACTATTTTTATGCCCCTTAAAATACTTGTCACATTTAAGCCATAGTCCCTTTGACCTTCTTTCATCAATTTATTGAGGATTCAACCTTGTTGGTTTAAGAGAGGGAGCATGATCTTCACCATAGTTATTAATGAACAATTTTTCAGTGGCCATATTTTTACTTTCAACTGTAGGAATATACAGGGTAAGTTCCTCAGACAGAACACCAAAAGGACACCGCTCACAAACAGATCACAGATCAATACACCAGTATTTTGACGTGGTTAAAATCCTCAGAGAGGGAAACAGTCCACGGCCTATGCCAATGTGGCTACTACAGGCAATTTGTTAATAAAAGAATGAAAATTTACATAAGCTTCTCTCATGCACGGTGAACCTACAAATGACCCTCCATGCGCTTTAAATAGAATTCATGGACCAATCAGGTGTCAAGACACGGATCAAGTGTCGGTAATACCGAGGAGAGAATGAACTGTCGGATCACTACTGTTGGAGAGGTAAATCCCCTCTACGGATAGAGGTGATCCCTACTAGCCCAAAAGGGGTCTAGCAACAATCAATCAATGCTACTCTGCAAGTTCCTAGTTGCAATTAACAAGTGGGTAATGGACATCTACTTGGATTCCAGCGCTATGTTTGATGAAGATATGGCCCTCTCGCTCCTTCGCTCCAGCCGGTCACAATCCTCCACTATCCTCGTGGGCGGACACCTGCACAAGCAAAGAGAAGACAAACACAAGCGTAAAATCTACTAAAAGAAACCATACATCAGTCAGAAAGGATGTAATTCACATTAAACATTCATAAGACAAATGAGAATGGAACCATAATAGTAGTCATCTATCTTTATTAATCAAATACAGAGTAAGGTACAACCAATGTTCTGACGCTGAGTCCTTCTCTGGAGGGTCCAGCCAGCAAGTCTCTCAAGCATTCACCCTTGAAGGTAGATCTCCCAAGACAAAGCAAGTCTCTCTCTCACACAAGGCAACAAACTCATAACCTTCCTTAAGCTCTATAGCAATCCTCACACAACACACCAAATGCCTATTAAGAGCAGCACTAATGCACTATGAATTCCTCTATGTCAAAGTCTAAATGTCAAAAACTAGCTGCTCATGGCAATGGTGGAGGCTTATGTAGGAGAAGGAGTCCCCATGAATAGTGAAAGGATGAGCTTATCTCCAAGAAAGGTGGCTCATCAGGCGAACAGACATGCCATAGAAGGGAGGGCGACCTTTACAAAGCCAACAACCAGGTCTGGAGTCATCTGGAAGGCTGGCTGTTAGAACAAACTCGCCCAAACAGGATCAGCGTGGGTGCATAACTGGATTGGCGCGCTGGCATCGCATCTCAATAACAGAAGAGGTCTGGTCAGCGTGATCTAATACAAGCGGAGGGTGCACTGGCTATGAAATTCGACCAGCGTGGAAAACCCGTGTGCTTCCGCGCTGGCAGCGCACCAATTGCACTATCATTTTCCAGTCAGCGCGGTTATTTCAATAACAGTCGCGATGATCCAATAAAATTAGGCAAAGAGGGTTTTTTGGCCATTTCAGAGAGCATGAGCATGATGGATTTGATTTCATGACACAGTAGGGAGACTGACAAGGAGACAGTGACAATTTACTGTGTAAACAGAGATGCCCCCTAAAGCATGAAGCCCGAGAGAGTGGGAGGGGTGAAATGCTTTACAAAACTGCTGAACCGGAACACCACCAGGAAGAACCTGCACGTAGATACAACTCATATTTCAATTACATGTAGTCGAGGCATGGGCGCAACCATCCAAAAGACATACGAAGAAGGTCTGTGGTATGGAAGCAGCCACCCAGTCGAAGTGACCATGATGAGAAGAGGTATGGTTGCAGCCATCCTAAAGACTCAGGTATGGGTGCAGCCATCCATCAATGAGTCATGTAATAATGATCCACAAAATCGCAACCTGGCCCACAAGGGACTAGAACCAGGGTCTTGCACTCCATCCAAACCCGAACAAAGTACAAGTCCAAACATGTGAATACAGGAATCGAGGTCGAACATGCTTGAACATCGTCTGATTACCAGCCAATGATGAAAGTTGTTAACAGACGCGAGAGGGGCCACCAATAATGACGATGGTCCTCAAGGTACTATAGGTAAAATCCACGGCGTGCGAATAAATGAGCCGGTGTCGAACACCCGTAGAGTCATCCGATCGGAGGCCCATGATGAAAACCTCACGTCGAACACGAAGAACCTGCCATTGAGGCATGCAGGGTCCAAGGTACCAGAAGGGAGTCTCTAGGTCACTTTCTTGGATAATGAGCTGAAGTTGACAGGAAGTGATCTTTATCGAAGGTGGGCCATAATGTTTCCCACATCATCGACACGAGACGGAAAGAGACAATATGTTTTGTGTGAAATATCAGAGGGAGGTTATACTTGCAGAGGCCAACCTCTCTTGAACATATCGGCGGCACAATGACGGATTTGGCAGTATTTGGGATCAAATGATCAGAGGTCATAATGAGAGGGCAATGAGCAGATGAACGGCCAAATAGGATAACCCAAACCCATGGAGGCAGAAGTGAAGCGAGATGAGATGTCCCCACCCAGACACGAATGAAAACAGTGCCATGTTCAAGAGCGACATACTGCCAATGACGACAATTATGATTCTTTATTTCCCCCACCATTTCTGGCGACTACCCTGGTTATTTTTGGATGACAAGCTTGACGGGGATAGCATATGCTTGAGGGGCGTCATTTTGAAAGAGTTCGATGTCATTATGTTTTAATGAGTTTGACAAAGGAAGAACTCGGCGTCTTTTCATGTTTAGAGAGTTTGAAAAGACAACGGAAAAGAAAACTCCAGGGGGGTGCTTTTTCGTAAAGTTGTGTCTCTCGAGCCCGAAAAAGTATAAAATGATGCTCG
>APFE031742733.1:0-18164 GCA_000404065.3 Pinus taeda | reverse complement strand
TATGTTTAGAGATAATTTTGATTGTTTTTTGCTTCTTTTTTGCCTTTCTCTTCTTCATGGATGTTTCTCTTGGCTATAATTAGATTCAAATAAATATTAGAAGATAAATATAAATGGATTCAATTTGTCCTTAGGGTACATTCATGTATCGGAATTTGTCCTAGGGTCTTAAAATCATTAGAGCAAGCTTCCAGTGGGCCATGGGTTATGATCTTCATTACATCACATGAATTGCAGAGGCATATATGGTTGAGCTCCCCTCTCACTCTCACATACACAATAACAATCCAAAGAATCTATGATCCATCCTTATGCGTTGTTTCTACAAATATTCATTTGAATCCCAAAATGCATAATTTTCGTTCTTTCCAGGTGATTGGAAGGGTTCATTATGTCAAATTACACAATCATGATCCTCAATGTCACCAACTAAAACACGCTAGTGAAGCTTGTAGTAATTCTCAAAAAAAAAATTCATGCATTTTCAAAAACACTTTGCATGAAAACGTTTCTTCAAACACTTTTTATTCAAAGAAGAGAACATTGATGGTAGATACATTTACTCAAACATTTGCATGGTTCCAAATATGAAACCCTTATTAAAAGTATGAACAAAGATAGCTTAGCCAAGTTCTTTATTAATTTGGAGAGTAAAAATACATGGAAATCACTCCATTTGAAAATTATGAGTAAATAAGAAAGTTGGCATGTTTTGGCTATAACAAACTAAACTTCTATATATATAAATTCACGTCTTTTAATGAGATTTTCCCCTCCATAAATAAAAGTTATTGTTTCAAAAAAATAAAAATACCTAGAATATTAAATCTGATATTAAAATAGTTTTGTGTTGCTTGATAAATTTAGGGTTAAAAATAAAATTTAATTCATACTACATAAATTTAATATTTTAAAATTATATTTTTTAGTTTATAATTAAATTTTAAATAAGATAAGGTTAAAAATTACCTAAATATAATCAGTAAAATAAAAATACTTTTTGAAATATTAAAAAAAAATATTATTCAATTGAGAAGTAAATGCCACTCTATATGGAGTGTATGATAAATTATCAGATTATAGAGGAATACTACCCAAAATGAATAAGGTATAAATAAAATACCAATTTGTTTGGAGAGTATAATCACTTATTCGATCGACATGTAATCTGAATAAGTACTATCATGGACATCTAAATGACATGATTATAAATGTCTTGGAAAACTATGGGAGGGCACTATTTTGCCAAAGAATGGACGAAGACATGGAATATGACAAATTTTTTAATGGTAAATGTTGTAATATGTTAATATATTATATGTATGATCCCATATCACTACATGGATGATGTGAACTGGAACATTTTCATGAGTTATTTATAGTAACAAGAAGTGTTGCCATAAGTTAAGAACTAGGATTTTTTTTATTTTTTATTTTTTAACTGAAACGGTTATTTTTTTTCATAGTAAGATCGAGCATTGCCTAAACGACCATTACAATTCCATTGCTGATTACAACACTCTTTCACTTAGGGAATTTTTGCCTTAGTTGGGCTTCCTGCATTAATGGTGATCATTCATTCCTGAAGAGTGCATCCTATATTTGCCAACCTATCTCCATCCTTGTTTAGTCCTCTAAGAATATGGTATATTTGAACCGAGCAGAGATCTTTCAATATTCTGTTCACTCTTGATAGTTTCTTGTTTAGAGTCGGATCCTTGAGCTTTTCCTTTTTTGCCAATGTTTTTATCAGCAGTTCTGAATCTCCTATTATTAAGATTTCCTTTGGATTTTCTTTGCTTGCAATTTGGCAAGCTTTCCAGAGGCTAAGTATTTCTGCTGGGTTGTTTGTTTTCACTCCCACGCCCCAGCTAAATTCTTCTTTTTTCCCATTCCGGTAGTAAATCAGTCCACTTGCTCGAGCTCTCCCTGGATTTCCTTTTGAGGCTCCGTCAAAGAGAATGGTGCATATTTCCTGGGATTTCATCCATTTCTAAAAATTATCTTCGGTTTCTCGAATCTGCCACCTTTCTTTGTGGATTGGTCGCGATGGTGCTTGCTGTCTGCCTTTTCCTGTGTAGTCTTCCAACCACACGCTTTCTTCTTTTCTTAGCGAGTTATCTTCCTTTGCTGTATGATGATTTAGAGTTTCTAGGAGGATCTTCTTTGCCTGTTTCGCCACTTTCATTGCTGGTTGCTCAGTGTTGTTGAAGATGGCCTCATTTCGGGCTAACCAGATTTTCCAACAAACATATTTAGGCACAGTTGTCCATACCTTGTTCCAAATTGATTTGTTGGCAATTTGATGAGGGTAGTTTTCTTTCCAAGATGTGAACATGGAGGTTATTGTGCTTTGGAGAGGGGCACTCATGTTTAGTCCGGACAAGAAAGTAGACCATACCTCCTTCGCAAACTCACAAGTTATAAACAGATGACTTGTTGTTTCTAGCTCTTTTTTACATAAAATGCATCTGTGTGGTCCTGCTATACCCCTTTTGCTCAAGTTTTCACCTGTGAGAATTTTGTTATGGAATAAGGTCCAAAAGAAAAAGTTGATTTTTGGGATGTCCCAAATCTGCTTCCAGACTGATCCCTCATGTGGTGTATCTTGCTAGCTTTGTAGTTGACAGTATCCCTGCTTTGTTGTATATATACCTTTCTTACCCTATGCCCAGGTATCCTCCTCATCAATATGAATTGGTGTAAAATCTACAATTTCATCATTGAGTACAACAAACTGGTTTTTTAGTTGTTCTGGAATTCTGGGCCATTTCCATCGCAGCCAGTTGCCTTTGTTGTCCCATTCGGTTATATCCTCTATTTTTTTAATTCCTCTCGCTCGAAGCCAAGCTCTGATCTCGACGATCTCTGCTTTTTGTTTTAGTGGCTAATGTCCCATTACGCGATCTTTCCATAGGTTCGTATTCTTCCCGTTGCCTGGAATTCTGTATAATTCGCTTCTGAAGAATTCGATGCCTTTTACACACAACTTCCAGGCCTGCGTGCCTTTGGGGTGCTTTTCCGTTTTGTAGCTCATTATGGATCGGTTTTTAAAATACTTCTCTTTAAGGATCTTGCTTACCAGGTGGTTGGGCGCCAAACAAAATTGCCACAGCAGTTTGCATCCCAAGGCCACGTTTGCTAGCCCAGGATCACGCACCTGAAGGCCTCCTTCCACCATCGGCCTTTTAACTGTTTCCCATCTGATTAAATGAAACCTATTGTTGTTCCCTCGCCCCTCGTTCCACAAAACGTTGCGAATATATTTAGAAATTTCGTCTGAGATGTGTTCGGGCACCATCATCAGGGCCGCTTAGAATGTTTCCAACGTTGAGAGAACGGATTTGATCAATATAAGTTTGCCTCCTGTAGATAACCAGAAGCCTCCCCACGCTTTTATCCTTTTCTTGCATTTAACTATTACTTCGTCCCACAGGTGGTTCCTGTTTGAGCCCAAAGTTATGGGAAGTCCCAGATATTTAATTCTTTCCCATTCTGCATACCCTATGTATCCCAGATCTTCTGCTATTTTCCTTATTGTTTGTTGGTCTGTGTTCTAGCCATACACTGCACTCTTCTTTTCACTTACTAGAGCGCCAGCTATGCTGCAGAATTTCTGAAGGATGGATTTGAAAGTTGATGCTATTCTTGGAGAGGCCCCCCTGTCTCAGGCCCCTTGTGGCTAGAAAAAAGTTTGTAGGTCTTCCGTTTATCATTGGCGCTATCCATGTCTTTTCCAAGCAGGCTTTAATTATATAAATAAAATTCTGGTTGAAGCCAAAAGCTGATAGAACCCTATATAAAAAGGATCTATTTACCTTGTCAAAAGCATTGCACATATCCAGTTTGATTAACATACCTTGTTCTTTGCACAGTTGACTTGAATGCAGTACTTCCTGCACTTGAATGACGTTGTCCAGGATATGTCGACCTTTCACAAAGCCTCCTTGAGCTGGGGTAATTAATTTTTGAAGAAGTGGCTTGATTCTATTTTCCATCAACTTGGCCAAGATCTTATATGATGAATTGCATAATGATATAGGTCTATATCTGTCAAAGGTGCCTGGATTATTTTCCTTTGGGATTAAAGCGAGAAAAGTTGAGTTTATGCCGCCTCCGACTATTGCCTTCCTCATGAAGCCCTGGACCATTCTCATCAGATCAGTTTTGATTATCTGCCAGAATATTCTAGAAAAGTGAATTGAGAATCCGTCGGGGCTAGGGGATTTATCTGGCTCCATGGACCAGGCTATGTTTATTATTTCTTCTTCTGAAGCTGGCCTTATTAGAGATTCGTTGTCTTCTAAGCTTACTAGCTGGGGTATATTGATAAGGAATTCTTCCATGTCCTCCTCGCTTCCACCTTTTCCGGCGCTGAGAAGATTCTGAAAATGGTTTACTGCTGCCTCCTTTATCTGTTCGAAGCCTCTGCATGCTTGACCATTGGTGGTAGTAATTTCTGCGATGTGATTTCTCGATATCCTCGGCCTGTACTGTCTATGTAAATAGGTTGTATTCCTCTCTCCTCATTTGAGCCACAGGCTACGAGATTTTAATCGCCAAAATTCCTCCTCATTTCTAAAGGAACCGTATGCTTTCTTCTGGTTGGTGGGGGTGTTGACTTCTTTCTTTATCCATTCTTTGAGTGACTTTTTGGTATTCTTAATTTTTTTCTTCGATACATAGCTTGGGGAGCCTGAGATTTCTATTTCCCAAGTTGTTTGTACCGTATCAAGAAACCCCTCTCTTTTGGCCCAGAGAGGGCTGAATCTAAAGGAGAGGGGGCCGAGGTCTTCTTCCTCCTTTATGTGCAGAAGAATTGGTTTGTGGTCCGATGTTAATTTTGGCAGGATCTTGGAGAGGACCATTCTATTATCCATCATAATAGCACTGCTAGCGAGGAATCTATCTAACCTTGCTGAAATGTGTTGTTCCCCTGTTCTGTTGTCTGTCCAAGTATATGTTCCTTTCACCAGTTTGAAGTCTACCAAATCCCAGGACTGGATTAGATTTTCCACAGTGAGGAGGAAGGGATCTCTTGTGTAGGATCCTCCTCGCTTTTCTTTTGGGTCTAAGATTATATTCAGATCTCCTCCTATGATTATATTTGTGGGACTGCATTGCTCTATGTATTCTATTAGAGTTTTCCAGCATTCATTTTTCTCCTCATAATGCACCGGGACATACATATTGAACAAATCTAATTTGACTTTGCCTGCTGTATGCCAAAGTTCTGTATATATCCAGTGTTGAGTCTCATGTGTTTTGCCAAGGGTGAATAGGTTCTTTGACCAGAATGTACCTATCCCTCCTGCTGATCCTCTTGCACTGATTACCTTCCCTGAGTCAAATTTCCATTTAGAGGTGCTAGAATTTAGAAGGGTCTCCCCTTCTATTTTGGTCTCTTGGAGCATGAGTACGTCTATGGGTTCCATTTTCATTAGATCCTTGATGGCCTTTGCCTTGTTGCGATTACCCAGACCCTTGCAGTTCTAAGATACCAAGTTCAGGTTCATCATTTACAACTTGTTGGTGTGGGGCCTCCTCCCTTGGATGCCCTTGGCCTGATGTTTCTCCGAGAGTCATTTCTAAGGTAGCTTGACTTCCTAGGGTTTTTTGCTTTTCTGATTCTTCTTCCCTTACCTCTTTGTTTGATCTCCTTCCCGCTCGCTTGGATGGTCTTTCTTCATCATCCGATGAGCCGGCGTATTCTGTCTTTTTCTTTTTCTGCTTGATTATGTCTGCATATGAAGGGTAGGTGCTATTGCTTGGATTCGGGTTAGATGTGTTACCTGGATCTTGCATTTCACTGTCTTTGTGCTGAGATGGATCTTCATGCTCCTTCTCCATGGTTTCTGTGCGTGGTGTGAGAGATTCGAATGGGTTCTTGTCCTCCACTGCGCTGGTGCCTTCCTTGCTCCCAACGTTTTGTCGGCTTTCCGTTTCTTGTCCTGTTTTCCTCCCTATCTCCTTGCCTTTGTTTTTGTTGCTCTGCATATTGTTTGCTGCTTTTTTAACTTGTTTCCATTGCTCTCCTTTTTCTTTCTCAGTAGATTCCTCGTTTTTCTTCTTACAATATCTTGCGAAGTGTTCGTATTCGTGGCAGTATCGACATTTGAATGGAAGTTGCTCGTAATCTAGTTCTTGAATGTGCGTCCATTCTGCCACCGATAGCTTGACGGCTTCGGGAAGCCCGATTTCTAAATCAACCTCCACGCAAATTCTCGCACAAGAGTATTGATCCTTCCTTGGGGCCTGATCTATGTATTTTCCAAGAGCATTTCCTATGGATTGCAGCGATTTCTGGCTCCAACAACGAAGAGGAAGATGTGATAGGTGCACCCAGACTGGCACCGCCTTAGGTACATCTTGGGATGGGTCGAAGTAGGGAGACCATTTATTCAGGTACAGCCCTTCAGGGCCCATGAAATATGGCCCGTTTCTGAAGATCAGGCTCCTATCCTCTGCATTTTTGAACACGAACGTGAAAAAACCCTTTCCCACGAAGTGGCTTTTTATTCCTTCGTCGACCAGGGGAATCCAGTTGCGCTTTACCCATTCTTCTACTCCTTTCGAGGAGGGCCATAGCCCTGTGAACTGTCCGATTAGCCCTCTTTCGGCAAGGTTCAGAGCTGATCTGCATGTGTCCTCCACCGGCAAGGACACCGTTGGAATGTTTTCCAGCTTTTTGACAAACTTAAGCTGTGGTCCAGAAGGTTGGCGTTTTCCTGTGGCCGCCACCAAGGCGCTGAATGCCTGCAGTTCTGATGGGGTTCGGCACCATCTCCTCGTTCCATAACTGAGTTCCTTGAGGGAGAAACCGACCCTTGTTAGATCAGGGACAGGGCCCCCATACGAGAGCGGTTCCAACTTCAGCCGATCCGCGAATCCCTGTCGACTTGGCAGCTCTGGATTGATCTCTGTTGCGCACCTGAGTTGCAGAGCTCCCGTTCCACTTGCAAGTAAGAACTAGGATCTTAACATTAGAAGAAAATACTAAAATTATAACTTTATTAAAAATTATATTGTTATTATTTATAAAGAAACAAAATGGCATGCATATTTCAACAACAAGAAATCTTAGTGGAAAATTTCAGGGTGAAATATGTCAATATTACTATGAATGTTCCAACATATTCCATCAGGTTTAAATATATGCCATCAACTAAATAATTAAATTATAACTATGGAAGATCTATTTTTCCAATTAGCATAATTATAAGCATATCTATTTTCAAATTTATTTTCAATTTAAGGTAAAAGAAAATATTAACATTAAATTAACAAACTAGGGAAGCCATATAAATTAAGAAGGCATATAAATTAACTAAAGTATAACTTTATTACACTTTATATTGTGATTATCTATAGTATTTTTTTTTGCATGTATATCTCAACCAAAAGTAATCTTAGTGGAAAATTTTAGCAGTGAAATTTAACCCTTGGAAAAAATTTAAGGGTTTCAAATTTTGAATGGAAATGTTTTTTGGATCATAGTTCATTATTAGTAGTAGCCCGAAAATTATTTTATAAGAAAATTTGGCATAGTGGTTAGCATAGCCTTATTTCAAGGGAGATCTAAAAAAATTAGAAGATACTAATTTTCCTTTACCCCAATTTTCAAGGACAATGATTTATGGTAGCCATTTCTCCCTTCTAATTTGGTTTAAAATGAGATCTTTATTTCACCGTCCCTTATATCATGGTATTGAGATTAATTTGCAAAGAACAACCCACATTTAAGTATTCAATTGTCTTCTTTCCCTTTTCTATGTTTTCATATGATTAATGATTGTCATATGTGATAAAAGAGGCTTGTGTATTTTCTTTACATTACAATACCTCCAGCTTGTTCTCCTTACCCTCCTGAATTTTTTTGTTTAATTTTTGGGAACTGTAATATTTTTTTTTTTTAAATACTGAAAATTTGGTCTTATGAATTAAAAATTACAATTGTGTTATTACAATTTTGTATCTAATGCTTGGAGAAAAATACACTTTAATTAAAAATATAGTTTAATTTTTAATTTGTGACAGCTGTGTTGGTCAGGTTATCTTTAAGTTCATTTAATAACCCAACAATTTATTTATATTTTTCTTGAAGTCTAAACTTTTCTACAACACCTTTCTCTTGTAAATTACTCTTTGGAAAACATTTATAGCATTCATTAATGCATATATAATGACAAAATGCTCAATTAAACTTTATTTTTAGAGTTTGTAATTTTTGTAAGTGAATTTCCTTAATTTATCAAAAAAAAGTTGTTATTTAAATTGATTTCCTTGGAGATCATAAAACTAGGTTTTATGGCAATGGTTTCTCACATGTGTTTTGATCATGGAACTATTTTTCAATCTCCCATACAATTTGAATTTCTCCAATGTATTTCCTTCTTGTTTTGTAGAAAAAATTCACCCACAACATCCTCCATAGGAATTAATGATTTTAAGGTTATTTATGTACAAAAGGTAACTTCAATAAAATTTATAAATATACCTTTTTCATTAATTACATCATTTCTAAAGTATTATACCATTGATGAATCAATTTTCATTCTGGTGCACCCAATTGAAGAGGAGAAGAAGAATAGATTTTGTTCTTTTATATATATATAATCATGGTCTACAACTAGAAAACTATGTTTTTCATATCAAAAATTTATTTGTTTATGAAAAAATATATTTTTTATTATTATTTTATGTTTATAAAGAAATATTTCAATTGAATTGTCAGACACTTGTATTCTCATAAATTGTTTTTCAACTATTACATAAATAGTAAACTAAGATAGTGGTAATTTTTAATTTGTTTTTGATTTATTTTAAACTAAGATAGTAAACTAACAATGAAAGGCTGTGACGTGAAAGGCAAACAAAGAGATGATAGGTAGAAGAGGAAGTGTGCTAATTTTGGAAGTGTTTTTTCAGGTGTTTTAGAAGAGCAAATACACATGATAGATAGAAGAGAACTTTCGACTATAGAAGAGAACATCATCTATTTCAAACCCGCTTAAAGATTCCAGTTGATCCGTTAAAAGAAGAGTGGATCATAGTTTAACGAAAAAGCATGATATGCTTTTCTTGAAATTTTCATATAAAAAGTTGGGTTATCTTTTCAACAAATGATTTTCAAGAAATTATTTATGCAACCACGTCATCTATGCGCGTGCGTTCAAATTTGGAATGTTGAAACTTCAATTTCAATTTTCGGTATATAAAGTTGGGTTTTCTTTTCATGAAATGATTATCTACGCAACCACGTCATCTATCCGCGTGCGTTCAAATTTGGAATGTTCAGTCTTCAATTTGAATTTTCGGTATATAGTACTGTATGTAATCTTGGCACACGGTTTTTGTCGTACACTGCTTTTGGCGGTGAGCAATTCAATTAATATTATAAGCCGTAATCGTAGAGAGACAGCTGGTTATATGTTTGTATTTTCCTATTAATCTATTCAATATAATTGATAGGCTTTTGGTGGTCAACAATTTAATTCATATAATCGATCATCTTTTCCCCATTAGCAATTTAATTAATATTATAGGGTTAATATTATAGGGTTAATTGGAGAAGCAATGGTGGTAGAGAAACAAAGGTCGTAATATGTTTTTATTTTTTCTTAACTCATTTTTCATTTTTCATGTAGTTTCAATATCCATATAATTGAATTACTCTTTTTAGTTTATTTTTTAATTGGAAATGTTAAATTTTAATTATTGAGAGTTATATTTTAGGCAACAAATACTTTATGTAATTTAGACTAATGTAAGTTTTTTATGGTTTTGTGCTTCCTATTATCAACTATTAATATTTCTTTAAAGTTATTATAAGTGATGAAAGAGAGCTACTTCTTCAAGGTTACTATAAGTAACCAAATAGAGCTAGTTTCATTTCTCTATGTTATTTCATTTTTATGTATTCAATAATATATATAACATATTTTCATTTAGGTTTCAATATATTTTTTACATGTCTTTATTTAGGTGTCAATAATAATAGATTTACTCTTAATTTTGACATGCTTTTTTTAATTTGGAAATTACAAGTTTTTAATATCAAATTATATGTTTACTATTTCAAATGTGATTGGTAACTCAAAGTTAAGATGAAGTCAAAATTAATTATATCAATAAACATGTTTATTTTAAAATAGAATAAAGATTCCAAAACTTTAATTTAATTATTAATCATTATTAGATTTCTGTTAGGACCATTAAATTTTTCATGGTTGTTTTAGTGGTATACCCAAATCAAGGACTGAGATTTATGTGCAAGGTAGTTATGTTTTTTTTGTCATTTGAGTGAAACTCATTAATTAAATAAATATGATATGAACAAGTTTCATATTAAATGAGTTATGTATTGTTGCATACCCTATTTATAAATTAAGAAACTCCTTCATTGATAAACATCTTCTTCCATGCTTTCTGAAATAAGTATATATTTAACTTATAGTAATAATAATAATAAAAAAATAGTTAATTTCATTATTTTTTAAATTTTACCGGAGATGTATTAGCAGTCACTAGCCATTAATTTTATATAATTGTTCTAGTATGTAAATTTATATTAAAAATGTGTTGGTTTTCTTAATATTGATAATTTAAATACATTTCAAATATTTTATAGCTACATAAATACAAAGGTTTTAAATATTTGAAATTACATTTTATAGTGAATTACTCCAGTGTTTACCACTTTTTGTTAATGATATGGAGAGTGAGATAATCTATCTTATTTTGGTTATTGGATTTGTGTGTTTAAATATTTTTATTATAGAGCCTTCTCAAATACCATGCACACTTTGCTTTGTATGGTTATTTATAATAGAGTCTTCTCAAAATAACATGCACACTTTACTTTGTATGGTTTAAACTGTAGAAAGAATTTTGATTGTCTTTTGGTTCTTGCTTCACCTTTATTTTTGTTGTTGTTGTTGTAATTTTAGATATATTTTGTTAATTTTTTTTTAGTTTTTATACATATTCAACAACTAAAAGTTTATCCTAGAAGGTGAGAAAGAAAATTCATAGTTTAGAGAATCTATTCCTTTGAGAAAACTATTCTCCAATCTTGCATCCTTTTATTTTCCAAACAACCTTAATTTACTCCTTGCATCCTTGCATCCTTGCATCCTTGGGTTGATGTTGTATTTCAAATGAGTACAATATAACAAGAAACAACTCAACAAGACTACACCCCCCATAATAAGAACTTTCTTTTACCAATTTTTTTTCTTTTTGAACTAGTGCAATGATATATATTAAATGACTTGTATACACATTAATCCATGATAAGCATGAGAACACGTACCCCATTATATATCTCACATTACCAACTCAACAAGACTAAACCCCAAATAATAAAAACTTTTACTAGTTTTTTTTTTTGAACTAGTGCAACCATATAAATTAAATGACTTGTATACACGTTAATCCATGACAAGCATCAAAAAACTTACCACATTTTACATCTAATATTAATCAAATAAAAAAGAGTCATAAAATTTAACTAAATTATAAATTTTTCTTATCCCTACTTTACCATGGAAATTCTTAACTCAAGTAAATATATCTTCTTACAACACTATGGGCCAATGCGATGGCTTATTAATACCACATGTCCAATGTGACATATGTTGATATGATGTTTTCTTTAATTAAACAATTTGACATCAATTAATCAAAAGAGCATAATGAACTTGGGATAAATATTAACCCTTGATATGTGAATACTACTATGACCATTCTAGCATATTCCATAAAGCTTAAATCTCTAACATTCACCTAATAATTGATAATAATTAAATTGTCAAAAGAGCATAATGAACTTGGGATAAATCTTAACCCTTGATATGTGAATACTACTATGACCATTCTAGCATATTCCATAGAGGTTAAATCTCTAACATTCACCTAATAATTGATAATAATTAAATTGAAAGTGTGAGACACTTATTCTCAAATAAAGAGGCCTATTATTGTAATAAGAAATATGTACAATGTAATCATTTAGGTCATGACTTCTCTCCTTTATGACCTAGATTTCCTCTTTATGACTTTTCTCCTTTATGACATTTTAACCAACATTTTCTTACTTTTTAAAATTTTTTTATTAAAATTATTTACTAAAGTGTTATAAACCCTAAACCCTAAACCATGAGCATTTTATAGAGTTTTAAATCGTAAACCCTAAAGCCTAAGCATTTTATAACATTTTAACAAGAATTTTGTAGCTTTTTTTATGTTGTTATTAAAAGAATTTATGAGTGTTATAAATCCCAAACCCTAAACCATAAACCCTATCCCTAAGATTAAGAATTTTATAACATTTTAAAATCTTTTTTTAACTTTTTTAAGTGTTTATTAAAATAATTTACCAAAGGACTATAAACTATAAACTTTAAACTCTAAACCCTAAACCCCAAACCCCAAACCCCAAACCCTAAACTCTTAAGACTTAAGCATTTTATGATCTATTAAAAATAATTTTGTAAGTTTTATTTATGTGATTATTAAGAGAATTTACTATGGTTTTATAAAACTTAAACCCTAAACCCTAAACCTAATCACTTAATAACATTTTAAAAAGTATTTTGTAACCATTTTTAAGGGTTTACTAAAAGAACTTAATAAATTTTTATAAACCCTAAACCCTAAAACTGAAATCCCACACCCCAAACCTTAAACCCATAACCCTAAGCAATAAACCCTAAACCCTAAACACTATGCTCTAAACCCTAAACCATAAACACTAAGAATTTTATAACAATTTAAGAAAACTTTTGTAACTTTTATTTAAGTGTTTATTAAAAGAATTTAATAAAGTGTTATAAATCCTAAACTATAAACACAAAACCCTAAACCCTAAACACAAAGCATAAAGGCTAAACCACAAAAAGTAAACCCTAAACCCTAAATCCCAAACCCAAAACCATAAATCCAAAACCGCAAACCCTAGACCCTAACCATTTTATTACATTTTAAAAATTGTTTTGTAAATTTTATTTAAGTGTTTATTAAAAGCATTTACTAAAATATTGTATACCCTAAACACTAAAACCAAAACCAAAACCCTAACCCCAAACCTTAAACCATAAATCCTAAACCCTAAACCATAAATCCCAAACCCGAAACTCTAAACCCTAATCATTTTATAACAATTTAAAAACTATTTTGAAACTCTTATTTAAGTGTTTATTTAAATCATTTAGTAAAGTCTTATAAACCCTAGTTCCAAATAATCCACGGAAGCTTTAACTCTCGCATTACAATGAAGGGGTACAATATCATTACATCAAGAAGATATGGATGATCTATGGACTATGTTGTGAGAATGATGACACTCTCCCCATTTTATAAGATAGATCAGTTAGGCGTATAATAGAAAATGGATCAATTGCGCAAAAACGTAATAGAAGTTATTACAGTATATCCACATAAGGGTAGTTTAGTGAAGATGTACACGTGTCATGTGGTGGTTGGAAGCCACCTCAAAAGTTTCATGGTCTCTAAGCTAAGGATCAACATTTAAAGCACTCCTTCTGACATTGTTTTGTGCTCTCTAAAAGAGGATCCAAGCTTTAATTCTCCGCACCATGTCCTAATTCAAAACAAACTCCAAGTATTGCAATCTCCAAGAAAGAATCCCTCAATACAACCACTCATCATCTTAAACTATGACATGTTCTTATAGTGGTCCTAGGGATGAGTGATTTTACTCCTAGTGCATATTATGATGATCCATACTTATGTAGGAATGCAACAGAATAAAAATATAAACATAAACATAGAGTTGAAGCAAAAATAAAACTTCATGTCATTAATATCAAAGAATTTAAATATGCTTATATACAAAATTGAAATAAACTAGCTTGGGAAATGGTAGCTTATCTCAATGAAGATATGTGGTGGACACATGTTGCAATTACACCTCTAGAGCTCCAACAATTGTTCTACAATATATCTATAATATATGTACATAGTAACCATATTAGAGTGGGTTACAACTATGGCGGCAAAAATTCACAATATATATACGAGATTTTATTAGATGACATAAACATCAAAACTGTGTGATATTATATTAACACTAAAATTTAGACCTAATTTTTTTTTAGGTTGTGGTACAACTATGGCCTCAAAAGTTCAACTGCATCGTAAGACATGTTTTAATGGTGATGGCTATTTAAATTGTAACACATATTTTAGAGTAAAACGAACACATTAATATCAATGTTATTAGTAATATTAACCTTAATTATAATACTAATATTAATATATTAACAATAATATTAATATATATTATATTAGTATTAATATATTAACATTAATATTAATATATATTATATTTACTAATAAAAAATATATATAAGTTGTTATTTATATTACTTATATTAATTCTTTAACATAATAACATTAATAAATAATCAATAGTATTGATATTCATAAATTATGATTTTATATATTAGTTAATAATCAAACTATTAATAGTTCATGTGGCCTAATATATTAATAAATGAGTAATTACGACCTACTATAATTCTTAGTGTTTAATAAGATTGAAAATGATGAATTATAATTAATTAAATTTAACCATTAATTATTATGTTATCAACATTAACAATTTGAGCTAGTTAACAAAATGTATCAAACTATTACATTGAAAAATATTACTACATAAATAATTATTATGAAATTATTAAGAATATATTAACCTTATCATTAATAACATTAATGTTAATATTTGTATTGTCAATATTATATTTAATTATTATTATTATTATTAATGTATAAAATGTAACTATTATGAACATTATTTATGAATATTAATGATAATACATAAATGTTATTAATTCAATTTTATTAATGTTAACATTATAGCTTAATTTTTATTAATATAGAAGTATTTCTAATAATATATAATTTTTTATATATTAATATATGTGTAATATTTGTATTTATAGATAATAATATATTATTGATATACCCCTATCATTGTCAAAGCCAAAATTTCTCTTAATTTGATTTTGGCCCTTTTCTATTCTTTCTATTCTAATCCCTTGGGTTTTAAACTCTTGAAATAGATGTTTGAAGTTTTCCATAACTTCACCAACATTACCATTGCATATGTGGTTGAGTTGATTATATATATTGCACTAGGTTTTCTTTCAGATCTAGAATTTGATTATCTTAATGAACCAAGCACATCACTTTATCTCGAGGCTACTATATTTAGTTCTATATTTATCATCATTTCTTGAACCTCCCTCAAAGTTTGTAAACCTTTCTTAGTTAAGAAAAACTAGAACTCTCCATTGAATGCGTCCATATAATAAATAAGGATGGTAGCAACTAAAAGTTCAGTGTTTTAAACCAACTTTTGAAGTTTGTGATTAAATCTCTTGACGAAATCTTTTATGTTTTCGTGGAATTATAAATGTAAAGACAATATCCTAATTTCTCTACAAAAAAAAAAATTCATATAATTTTTGTGTTTCAACACTTTTTATGCATAATGGTGTATGTTTGGTATCAAAATTTTTTAATCATTTTTTTGGTATGTTTAATTTTCATACCTCATGTACTTAGTAAATGTGTATTCATCTAGTAATGAACAACATTCACAATAAAAGCAAAATGTAAATTAACATACCTAGTCATGTTTGCTTGAGTTTAAAGTTCTTATCAACACATTTACTTCCATAGGTTGACTCTCCCCATGTCATCTCCAAGAGTGAAATCATAACTTTGAACATGAAGCTAGGAATGATTCTATGGAATATACTTCGGTTATAATGGAGTGGATTTCCATATTTTCCAACATCTATCTAACCTACAAAAAAATGTAAACTCAACATTCCTTCATGCTTGCACTAACTAAGGTATCTTCATCCCTTAATATTCACGGACTCTATAGTGGTAGTGACTCGCTAAGTTGATAAAATAAATCAAGTTGTTGAGAATATTATGAATAAACCATCTAATGATCCAAATAAGAACTAAATAACATCATGACTCAATGATACATACCTACTTAATGTTGTAAATTTCCAACTCTTGTGTAATCGTCAAACGTAATAAACATAAAGGGAGCCCAATATTGATGGGATAATATTATTCACCTTTGAAATACAAAGCTTATGTCTCTTCTCCATACTCCAACATAATTCTCTCATGTCTCTATGCACTACTGGCCCCCAATTTTTTCACTAGTTGGGTTGCTAAATTTACTGTCATATACATACCATAAGAATGCATGTCCTTATGCCATCATCAATCATTTCTCCAACACTCTCATCACATAATTATACATAGCTCACTATCATGACATTTAAGAATCTCCTCCACATTGTGAAGTGTTGTGACTCTTGTACATAGGACCATCAACACACCCAACTCAAATAAATTCGGATCCTACTTATTGTAAGGTCCTCCAAGTGAATTTTACATATCAACTTTACTAACTTATCCATAACCAGGACCATGAAGAGATTGAGAAAATTGTAAATCATCAAATCAATCATTGTATCCTCTCATGGTGTCTCAATGCTTCCAACATCACCTCAAGGTGCTCTACTGAGTTTTATTTATATCCACTACTCCTAACCTCGGTTAAGTTGCTCCACTCGTGATTTCCATATATATTAAAAAAATTCCTTGTCCAAGCCTTTATGACTACACCAAACCGCTAACCAAGTGTCCCACATTAACGTCTCATCACAAATACAACCAATCCTTCCAAACTCCAAAATTTAATCCTGCTAATTATGTCTCAATTTTGATCCCCACCTACCAAGTCTATCTAAAGGGACCCATAATCCATATAAATTAAGGACTCGCTTGATCCATCTAATTCATTTGATCGAACATCATCAACAAGTTAGATCTCCTTTAATACCACGCTCAACCATGTGAAGGCTCTCCTGATCACAACGATAAATTCATCAATTTTTCATCTCAAGTACCTCAACCCATGGAATCATCATCCCATAATGCTATCACATTGGCTAGCTCCCATGTACATCACTATGTATCGACTCCCATGAGCCACTTACTCCACTGTGTCATCAAGTCCTCATCTTGGATCATAGTGAGATCTAGATGAAGAACATTCAACCAATTCTCATGATGGTTTTATATCTTAATTCTGGTGTCCTTTTGTCTCAGGCGCTATCATCCAAACGGTCTCAATCCTCAAATTTATGATGAAAACTTGGTGAATTTCTCCCATTGCTAGCTATAAATCATCCTCTCCAAATATTTCTCATCCCTTTTCCTTGTCTAAAAAATTGGCCCCATCCACCCTTAGAATGAATACAGATTGGAAAACCTCCACATCAATCTATGCTATATAAACCTCCACAACCACCACCTCCTCTTCCTCCACGCTTTCCTCCTCAAACACCTCCTCCACCTTGCCCTTGACCTCCATCTCCACCTCCTACACCTCCTACTCCTCCTTGTCCTACTCCTCCTCTACCTCCACCACCTCCCCCACCTCCTCTTCCTCGACCTCCACCTCCTCCAACACCTTCACCTTCACCTCCTCCTCCTCGTCCTTCTCCTCCAATACCACCTCCAGCCCTACACCTCCATCTGCACCACCTAAGCCTCTGCCTTCAACTCCTCCTTTGCGTCCTCCTCCACCACCTCCACCTCTACCTTCGCCTTGTCTTGGTCCTCCTCCTCTACCACCACCTCCCTCACCTCCACAACTACCTCCTTCACAACCACCTCCAACTCCAGCTCCACCTCCTCCGCCTCCTCCTCCACCACCTACAACTCCACCACCACCTTCACCTCCTCCTCCTCCACCATCACCACCACGACCTCCTCCTCCACCACGACCTCCTCCTCCGCCACCTCCTCCACCTCCCTCTCCACATCCTCCAACTCCACCACATCCACCTACTCCACATCCACCTACTCCACCTCCACCTACTACACCTCCTTCTCCTCCTCCTCCTCCTCCTCCTCTTCCTCTCCCACCTCTCCCACCTCGCCCACCTCCTCTTCCTCGACCTAGACCTCCACTGCCCCCAACACCTTCACCTTTGACCCCTCCTCCTCCACCACCTCCTCTTCCTCCTCCTCCTCTTCCTCCACTACAACCTCCTCCACGTCGACATCCTCTTCCTCCTCCTCCTTTTAATCTGCATCCA
>APFE031742719.1:10226-29950 GCA_000404065.3 Pinus taeda | reverse complement strand
CACCTTATATCTGGTGTTCTTTGATGTGACTGTCTATTTTTCTTGTTCATGCTCATTGTTTTATGGTACTGATATGCAAAAATAATTCAAATAAGGAAGAATTATTAAAAGGACTAGATAATACTGATTCACCCCCCCTCTCAGTATTGTTTTCAACATATTAGCCACCATTGAACCACAAAATGTGAATCAAGCTAGTAAAGATAAATGTTAGGTTAAGGCCATGAATGAAGAACTTGATCAGATTGAAAATAATGATACTTGGGAATTGGTTCCAAGGCCTCATGATAAAAATGTTATAGGGACAAAATGGATATTCAAAAATAAGTTGAATGAACATGGAGAATTCATTAGGAACAAAGCTAGACTTGTTTGTAAATGTTATGCTAAATAAGAAGGTATAGGATTTGAAGAACATTTGCACCAGTGTCCAGAATTGAAGCCATAAGAATGTTTCTTGCATTTTCAAGTTTTTGAAATTTCAGATTTTATCAAATGGATGTAAAATATGCCTTCCTTAATGGATATATAGAAGAAGAAGTATATATTGAACAACCAGAAGTATTAATTTTGGGGAATGAAGAAAACCTTGTATACAAACTCAAAAAGGCTTTATATGGGCTAAAACAATCTCCACGGGCGTGGTATTATCAACTTGACAAATATCTTCAACAACAAGGTTTCATAAAAGGATCCACAGACATCAACTTGTACACAAAAATTGACGGTGATAAACTATTAATTATTGTGGTTTATGTTGATGATATCATTTTTGGGAGTAATGAAGAATATATGAGTCAAAAAATTTCTTTTTTTATGCAGTAATAATTTGAAATGTTGTTACTTGGGGAACTAACCTATTTTCTTTGTCTACAAGTACAACAAACGAAAGATGGCATATTTCTCTCACAAAAAAAAAATATCTCAAGCAAATCCTAAAGAAGTATGGGATGGAAGAATGCAAACCTATATGTACTCCCATGATGACATGATGTAGCCTTAGTTCTAATGATAATTCTCCTGCAGTAAACCAACCAGAGTATAGATCTATAATTGGCAGTCTACTTTATCTATCAAGTACCAGACCAAACATCATGCATGCAATTGGGATTGTTGGATGTTTCCAAGCCAATCCAAAGGAATCACATCTTCAAGCAATAAAGGGAGTATACAAATATCTCGAAGGGACCCAAGATTTTGGTTTATGGTATCCTAAATATGAAAATCTTACTCTTCATGCATACACAGATGCAGATTGGGCTGGAAATGTTGATGATCGGAAAAGCACTAGTGGAGGTGCATTTTACATGGGGCCCCGATTGGTATATTGGTTCACCAAGAAACAAAGTTCCATTTCCTTATCTACAACAGAAGCAGAATATATAGTTGTTGCATCTTATTGCACACAACTTCTCTAGATAATGCAAACATTACATGATATACAAATCAAGTGTTCTCCACCCATATCCATCTTACGTTATAATATAAATACTATTGGTATTTCGAAAAATAATGTTATGCACTCTAAGACCAAGCATATTCCTATTAAGTATCACTTCCTATGAGAACAAGTTCTTGAGAAAAAGGTTAAACTAGAGTGTGTTCCCTCCAAAGAACAAATTGATGATATATTTACTAGACCCCTTCCTAGAGAAGCATTTGAAAATTTGAGACAAAAACTAGGAGTTGTATCTGTCTCACTTTGTTGTTAAATTAGTTTACTCTGTCTATAGTGAAAATTTAGAAGGTTGCTAGCTATACGCGAGTTTCATGAAGTATAGTCATGTATATATGTGTGTTTCTTTACAAAACGTCATGTATGTTTTTCTTTGATAGAAAAGCAGTGGGATAGACTTAAGATTAGCCTTTAACATGCTTATGACAACTATGATTTGATTTATCTTAATATGATGATGATGGGTATAGTCTGCTAATATGGTATTGATTTATGTTTTTCTCACTAACATTTCTCTTAGTGATGAATATGCTTTGATGAATGACTTATTGAATATGATCAAGTAGCACAGGTTAAGGGGGAGAAGTAGTCTTGTAGAATATAATGCATTGTTGGAATTCTAGTCACTGAATTATGTTGGCATTAAGGTATTTTGTTTTTTAAATATCATATATATCATTTGATGAAAATGTCATGTAAAGACCTATGATGTAATAATTGTCCAATATGTAATCCCACTTGTTTTGGTGGTTCAGCCAAATATGTATCCCCACTTGGTTGGGTGATTGATGTAATTATGGGCCCTTGGTAGTAGGAAGGTCATACTCAGTTAAGTCATAGAGTCATGTAATTCATTTTTCATCTGTCAGAGATTGTGGCATGTGCTCAGGCGGAGCTTGATCATATAATTCAGCATGTGCTCAGGGGGGGTAGTTCAGTACTTCAAGATATTCAACAATTCAGATATGGAAGTCTTCATTCAACATTGGTCAGCCCTTTTCCCTTAATGTAAAAGGGGGAGAGTAGCTAGATGTTTGGTGAGTATGTTTGGAGAGTAGCTTGATGTTTGACTTGATCTTATTTACAGGTTGTGGTTGCCAAACACCAAGTGGTTGCCATCAAGTCCAACAGGGGTGATTGTTGGCATTATGATACATGTGTTGTGCTTGATGGAAACTCACTTATAAAAAAAATCACATGTCAGTTCATAAGTGATAGATTGAATACAATAGAATAACAAAATGAATGACAAAATGCATGACAATTCAAATGAATAAGCTTAGAATAATGATAAATTTGGAAGTTCAAAACTATACGCGGGCTTTGTTAAGCCAAGTAATGTATGCACAAGAGTTCAATGAAGAAAAATAGTGTATGATATTTGTACCATGGTATTATAACTACCGTGGGTCCTTACCATGGTATTGGCCCATAGTGATTAGTGTGACAACAAATATTGATCCTATCAAAGATTACCACCAACACTAATGTTGTTTTGACCCGTGGTATTTGATGATGGCCAAACTATTTAAAGAAGTGAAGATCAAAGGGATAAGTGTGCAAGAGAAAGAGTTTTTGATGAATACTTCAATCTAAAGTATATTTGCATTATGAGGGCCATGATTATCACGTTGATCTGAAATAGTTATGCACCAAAGGATACAATGATGGTTCAAGATCATGAGCCCTGAAATGACTATTCATTATATGATCTATTCAAGGATTGACTGGATCTAAGTACTGACACATGTTTTTATTTTTGATTATTATGATCTAGGTATTTCTGAAGTTATCAAGCGCAGTTCAATTTTAGGTCAAAATTTGCAGATCTATACACAAGTTGGTTTGAGGAAAAGCGCATATATAATGCAAGGAGTTTTATGTTCATAATTAAATGATCAACCTAATCAATTTTGTTGTTTTTCTACTATCAGACAATGATGTCCTCATTATTGATATGGGTTAAATGATAATGTTTGAAGTAGATCTGATTGAATGATGAACCTGAATGCGGTTATGAATAGTGTTAAGATTACTTGATGATTGTGATTGAAGATTGGAAACAGATTTGTCATTGGTTCAGAATGTTGCAGTAGATATGAACATGGTTCAGGGTTCTTTTCAGAAATGCAGTAGTCAAGCTTTCAGTTTTCAGTATTTTAAGATCTATACGTGGGTTTCTCTACTAAAAAGCACGTATGCATTTGGGTTGCCTTAAGCCAAGTAGAATATACATTTTGGCAAGTAAATGATCAGGGTTACAATTTATTATGTGTGTTGATGCAGCATTCTTAGTTCTATTTTGTGCACTGGTTACAGTAATTTGGCTATTCCAATTGATTGGCTAAATGTTGATAATGTTGTTTGGGTTTCAGTTATTGCTTGTGTTAGAGATTGGTGATTGTTTTGATGATTGAGCATAAGTATTGATATTGGATCCAATATGCAAATTTGATGAAACATGGTCCATGGATGTTGTTGAGGGTTGGAGTCTTCAGTGAGGAAGTCGAAGCTTCCTACAAGTAGTAGTTGGTGATTAGATCAGGGGGTTGGAGCTCCCTTCTAGTAGGAGCTGGAAACGAGTGAAGGTTGTAGCCTTCAGCAGGTGGGTGCATGTGTACTAGTATGAGTCTAAACTGATATAATAACGTAAGAAATTTTTAACGTTAATAAGTTTTTAAGACTGAGATGATAACAATGACAGTTTTCTGCCACATTGGGTTTCCACCTTAAATCCTAGTGTTCATATGTGTGATACTTTATTCTTTTCTTGTTGCATCCTTTTACTTCTTATCAAATTATTGATAAATCTCTTACATTATGATTAAAAGTTTAACAGATAAAGAATTAGCTATTTTACAAAGCTTACTTGACATATGCTTTTTTATGTTATAATAGTCGTATATATATGCTAGTTGGGTTAATTAAAGTTGAATATACATTTCAGAAAAGGAAAAATTATTGTCAGTTTTTAAAATATTGATTCACCCCCCCCCCCCCCCCCCCCCCACCTTGAAGGAAGATTTGATAAGATAAGAAATCAAGAAGTATCAGAATCTATCATACCACCACTTTTCAAGGGAAATAATCTTATATATTGGAAAAAAAGAACCAGAGCTTATCTTCAGTCTCTTGGAGCAAATGTTTTGGCAATTGTGGAAGGAGGTTACCAATATCCAGCTACAGTTCCCACAGATACAGAAAAAAAATAAGACATATGAAACAAATGCTAAAGTCGTCAATGCTTTATTAGGAAGTCTAACAGAATCATAATTTTTCAAAGTCATGCAACTAAACACAATAAAATAAATATGGGGTAGAATCATTCAAAGCTATGAAGGTGATAACAAGGTAAAAAGTGTTAAACTTCAAACTCTCAGAATGCATAATGATGAAAGTATTGCCAGTTTCTTCCTTCGTATAGATGAGATTTTAAATCACATGGAATATCTTGGTGAATAAATAAGGGACACTACTTTAGTAGAGAAAAACATCAGATCTCTAACTCCTAAATTCGAGTCAAAAGTGTCTGCCATTGAAGACAAGTAGGATGTGTAGACTCTTACTACTTTTAAACTTCATGGGATCTTGATTGTTTTTGAAATGAGGAAAAGAGTCCCCTTAGAAGTTAGAGAAGTGACATTTAGAGCATCTGCAAAGGGAAAATAAATGGAGGAACACAAGGAATTAGGATACATATCAAAATAAGATGAGGTGAATTTTGTAAAGAAACATCAACTGGCCACCAGAAGGTTCAGAGGTAAGCTTCCCTTCAAATGTTTTCATACGTGTGATACTTTATTATTTGTTGTTGCACCTATTTACTTCTTATCAAATGCTCGATAAAACTCTTACATTCTGGTTTAAAGTTTAATAGATAAAGAATTAGATTTTTTACAAAGCTTACCTGGCATACATTAGTTCTATTATAGCAGTTGTGTATATAAACTAGTTGGGTTAAGTAAGGTCATGTTACATTTTAGAAAAGGAAAAAGTGTTATCAGTTTTTAAAATACTGATTCACTCCCCACCCCCGCAGCCCTCTTAGTACTTTTCCCAACATCCTTTTGTTCCCAATGTTACCACCAACACCTTTTCTAGAACTCATTCTCTTACTTGGAAGCATGAGAAAGGCTACAAATATATAGTGAGGGAAAATAAAAGAAGAACTTCTACCAATAAAAATAGAATAAGGACGAGACATAGAGACTTTGGCCCTAGATCAAAAGACATCTAGAACATCACCAACATGCCACACCACAAGACCAAATTCCAATATATTTTCGAGCTCACCAAATCGCAACAACATGCCATGACTTAGAGATAACTAGTGGGAATTTCTTGAAACTAAAATTTACACAAAGGCACTAAAAAAAAGCCCTAAACCCCTAATTTGACTAGCGAACACACAAGACAAAACACTTCGAGCTATTTGTAATGGATGCAACATTTTAAGGACCAAAGTTCCAAACATGAAAATATTTTGAGACAGAGAAACCCCAATAACAACAATCACCCATTGAAGTTGAGAAAAATTCCTTAAGGAATCAGGAAATAAATGAATTGAGAAATTACCCCTAATGGCCTAGACGAGTGAATTAGTGAGGCAGTCTTACTAGATTCATGAATCAGAGACAACAAATAAAATTGTAATCCTAAGAGAGATATAAATAAACTCACCAAAACTTTAAAGAATAACTAGCCACTTTCCAAAAAAATAAGGTCTAGAAAAGTCATCGTTGAGAGGGAAGAATGAAGTGGCATACTTCTAGGAAGAGACGGATAATGGAGGATAACGAAATATCCTTGCCTCTAGTCACACAGGGCTCATACTTCAACCAGCACCTCTCCATAATTGAAATTCTATAACAACAAAGGCACAACATATTTAACATGCCCATAATAGCTACCCATTGTCACGTCGTAATGAGAAGGAGACAGGTGTGTGGGTGCTACATGCTTCTTAACAGCCATGGCATTCAAGAGAAACACCCCATGAGGGAATAACGTTAGTTATAATAATCATATTACAATTTAATATAATATTATGAATATTTATTAAGTATATATTTGTAACAATGCCACATTGTTGAATAAATTGTTTGTTAATATTAATTGTATTAATTAATATTAATTATATTATGGTTGACCTAAATTTCATACGGTTGAGCATCACTAAATTTAATATTAATGACCATTCAATTTCAATAATTAACGGATTGATGCCTCTTTGATAAATCATTGGCTCAATTTCATCGTGGAGATATGCAAGTCCCTTGGAAATCTCTATGACAATGTTCTTGTGTTTCGGCCACAATAAAGGTTGGGTCATGGACTTTTCTCCAAAGAGATGTTCATCCAGATTCCCATGAGGCATGCAATTGTATATCAGAAACTGTTGGTGCCCTTACCTTTTGCTGTTGGTTATGCAGCAACCTCTCAAAGAGACCAGATTCATGTGCCTGATGTTGATGTTGATGTTGATTTGCACCTCATTCAGGAATTCGAAATCCCATTCCAGAGTGCAGTTTTTTATTCTCTTCATCGCGATTTGCTGACTGTCATCAAGCATTCCCTTGAACACTGTACCAAATCTCCCTTGGCTGATGATATTTACGTCACTGAAATTATCAGTGGTGACCTTGACATCCTCAATGTCAAAACACACCACCCAAGTGTTTTGTTTAATAGTGGAGGTACTATAGCGCTTAGGAAACCATAGGTTAAAACTTGGCCCTGCGATGCGACTTGGATAAAGGGCAGGTGAAGAATACACTGAGAAGTATTTATGATTTTGGGCTCAAATTCATTAACCACTCAAACGATATAAAAAATTGTGAAACAGTAGCATTTCTTACTGGTTTCCCAAATTTTTAAATTTTTGTACATGTTGACCAGATTCTTTTGAATAAGATATCCATTAACTTTGCATGCCTGACAGGTGGCAAGATCTCAGAGGTCGTGTTTCCAAGCCAAGTTCAGGTTAGTAATCCCTAGTTTGTGAATCCAGTCCTACTTGGTTTGTATGCCCTTAGAGAGAAGAGGGTCGATTCAAGCCCAGACACACCATTTTTCATACAGATCACCACCAAGTCTGGTGACAGACCCAAATATTCTAGTTGTTTCTGAAATAGCTTGAGGCAGGCGACAACAGAGGAATTTGTGGGAAGCACAAAACTAAATGTGTCTCTCAAGTACTAAGATAATCCCACTCCAAAAAAGCTAAGGAATGTTTGGCGGCATGGACTATCATTCCTTCCACTAATAGCCAATACATATGAAGACTTGTCCCAAGGCAGTTTATGGACATAGTGTAGGTTCATCGGACATTCTGCATCTGTGATTGCCCAATACAATAATGACAGCAGCCGCTGGAGGAAGATAATATCCATTTTCATTTTTCTTATCCCACATAATTGATGAAGAAAAGGGTCATAGAATCACAATCTAATTAGGGAAATGAGGAGGCTAAGGCAAAAAACCAAGTTAACTACGAGTACTTAAAGCAATTCAAACACATTGATGTATGCGAGAATTGAATTATAACTTAAATTCGACGCATTACTTGCATATATATAAACATTATTAGGGATTTTAGGCATTAGATCACGTTTTATTTATTTGTCAACATAATGGTGAGCTTCGGTTGTGCCATTTCTTGAATCCAAAGTTTTGTGTCCTCTGGTCCGAATCTATTCTTTCAGTGCAAATGGACATCTCCATAATCTTTTATCAGTCTATGTGCTTCTTTGTTTTTAGAAAAGAAAAAAAAATGATATTTTATAACGGTCTCCAGTGTCTTGTTCTACATTTTAAAATATCCCCACAATTATTAGGCTACATGTGCTTGATATCTTGATAGATCAGATTGTTAGGAATATGATTAATTTTATAGAAATGATCAAAGTAGTATATTAAATTTGATTATACCTCCACACTAATTTTATGTTTTTTATTAAAACTATTCCAATCATCATATCACTCGATTAATAATATTTTTATTTAAATATAATATATTTTTTATTTTTTTTTAAATTGAAAATAAATTTATTTTTATTACTATTATAGTAAAGTAATCAAACTTTTGATAATAATTAGATTATCATAAAGTTTTAAAAATAATCATAGATCAACATTTACCCTATTGATAAATATGTTTTTATTTTTAATGTATATTAACGACATAATGAAAATTTATTAAAATTCAAATAATCCACCATTGCATTAGATTAATCTCAACATTATCACATTTTCTACTATATGATCATCTAGTGTTTTGTGTGTTTTATTACCAAGGAGTATTAGAAAATTGTCACTAAAATCTTACAATTTAATTGTAAATTTATAGGGAAACCCGCGACATTTATGAACCATACATTCATATGCTTTTGCACATCAACCTTTTCCAAGTTCATCTTGTTGTGCCTCACGAAGGATTCATGCATTGGCATTGTGAAAACTAATGCATTCTTATTTTTTCATGAGTCGTACATTTGATGCATGTAAAATTTTATAAACTAAGATTTAACTAAAACATTATGAGACATATCTAAAACACTATGATTTATTTTAGAATACTTTAAATAAAACATTCACTTTGATGTTGGAGTTAATTTCAATTTATTTTAAAACACTTTAAATAAAACTTTTAGTTCGATGATGAAGTTAATTTTTTTAGTTTATTGTGGTGGTTTTAGGTATTTCTATGGTGATTCATGCTATTGAGTTTACGTTATTACATCTATTGAGTTTTTGGCAAATTTCATGATATAATTCAAAATGGAATAAGTTGAAAACTTATTTCACAAATCTAAAAACATAAATTATTAAAATTATTTTTCTTAAGTGGAATTTATAATTATAAATTATATATATATATATATATATATATATTAATATATATATAAATATATATATATATTATTATAAATATCAATTTAAAAATTAAATAGAATTAAGTAAATGTCTAACCATTTTGACAAACATTTTAATAAACATAATAATTTAGTGATATACTTTCTATTAATATCTATGAAAACTCAACATTTGGTAATTAATATTGGACAAGTTTTAGTTATGAACTTCTTTGAACAATACAGGAGGGACACTAGTAGTTGGACGCCCCCTTGGATTCCTTCAAATGCCACGTAGGAAATTACATTGGCGTTACGATAGTTGTCCCCTGCATGGGAGCACATGTTGGCAATTTGTGTGATAAACCTCATGTGGATTTGGGTGGATTAGGGTTTATGTTTACCGTGAGTTTTGGAAGGTTATCAAATCGTCATGTTATTCTACTTGGGTATGGCAATTGAACATTTGGTCCCCCCAGTACTTGCAAAATCTTACTACAATGTTTGTCGCAATCATCACCATTCTTGGCTTTGTGGAGAGTGTGTTATGGGGCATGATGGTTCTTCCCCCAAAAATTTGGAGTGTAAGTTTTATCTATAATCAAAACATTGTTCTCCCCCCAAAAATAGGTTTCTCTATAAATTATCCAATTGAAATCCCTACACAGTTCCTCAGGTTTTCCATGTCATGCACATGGAATGTATATGGGTCATAGTTGATAGAAAATAAGAACTTTAACATTCGGTCCTCTTACATTTTCCCATAATGTTCAGTATGGCTAGAAACTTATGAGGCTTCTTGACACTCACTGGATCCTTAATTTGACATGTATATATAATGTATGAAAATATTTCATTAGATTAGGCACTTAAGACAACAAGTTTTATAATTTTTGTCTTCTCCTTTGGTTCTTCATAACATGTAAATGTGTGTCTTTCCTATACTTCAAAGAATATTCAACCAATTTTTAGTCCTCCATGAGAGGCCATAATTACAACCAACATAAGGCACATAACATCACACCCTTCTCCTCAAAAGTGAATACAACCTCCAAGTGTGGAGAAGGGTTTCAATGGTAGGTCCTTTTTTAGGAAAAAAAGTTCAAACAAAGGTTGGATCTACCTTGAAAAAAGAAGAAAATACAACCACTCAACTCCAAAGGTTTCACAAATTGGTTCCATTCAGTGGTTTTTTTAAGTCGACCTTTCAACTCAGAAAGCTTGTTGTACATTGAGTACTCATACTCGTTGTATGAATTGCTTCCAACATTAATATGTATAAATATGCAATTTGATATTTAAATTTCTTTCTAGATCTGAACTGAGCGAACCCTTTCTTAGTATATATTTTGGCTCTTCGACACACCAAGATGTGCATGTGTGCTATCACTATTTCTAGTCTCCATGTTTTCCAAGAGGTCACTTTTACTAAATATTGAAGGAACACTTTGATTTGGGTAATCCTGGTACTTTCTTAATCATTTTTACATCATAATCTATTGCTGGTACTTTCTCAATCATTTTTACATCATATTCTACTGTTGGTACTTTCTTAATCATTTTTGTTATGCAAGTCTTATTGATGTATTTAGTGCTAAGAGGATAAACTCCAAGATATAGGCCTCCATTGATGAGTTCAAACCTAGTTTCAACAATGTTTCTACCACCCTCTGTAAATGGTATTTGGACCTAACCTCAATTGTGGAACCAATAGGACTATCGAAACAAATTAATTGAAATATACCATTCATCAAAGGTAGATTATTATGCGGACATGATTGGAGTATCAAAACGAGTTTGTTTAAATATCACATCCCCTATATCAGAGGTTAGAGCATGTGCATAACTTTAAAATATCTGATATTCTTGAAGTTGCAATATGCAAGATTAAACCAATGATGTGGCATGTGAGACCGCCCAACATCTATTATAATCCATCATAATATGGTTTCACATTGTTTAAAATCTATAGCCCCTTCTATGTTAGTATTATAACATAGTTTTTGTAAACAATAAAACTATGTTATATTTGATTGATTATTACCAAACACCCTTAAATTCTGATTAGACACAGGAACACACTATTTCGATTAATCAACATTAATACGCACATTAAGTCTACATATCTTATTGGCCTTAAATGTTAATCTTAACATATTTCAATTTATGCATATCCTATGGGTGTTACTTTAAACCTCTCCATGCAAATGCTAATCTTAACATCTCTTTAAACCTCTTCGTGCAAATGCTAATCTTAACATCTTTCAAATTTACACTGGTAAAAAGTTTTAATAAGCAAAATGACTAAAGTACCAAATTCCAAAAAAGACTAATTAAGTGGGTGAGCTAATTATATGAAAATAGGGAAAGCCTTTACCAAATGAATTTTTCACAACATGCAACTATAATGAGAAGAAGTACCCATGCATTTAATGAAGGGACGGAATAAATCATAATCTTTTAATGAAACAAAAAGAGAAGAATTGGCGAGTTGAGCGGATGATATCAATTGTAAAACAAATTGTAAAGTGAGAAAGTATCTTTCAATTAACATGGGGAGGTTGTGATGACACGACGGAGGATAGCCACACCACACGCAACAAAATTCTTCTACGTCATTGTGCCCATGTGTCTCTCTGTTGGAACCATAACCTTAATGATATCACCTTTAGCATGCTATAATAGTACTCACAATTATACAAGCAACGGTGATTGGATTGAGTAAAAGAAAGTAGCAGTCCTTCGAGCAAAACCGTTGGTTCCAAAATGGAGTGAAAGATGAGAGTGGGATCAGCGCTTCTGATGCTCTACTTTTCATTTCTTCTTATTTTTCTATCCTCTGTCACTGCCCAGTGAAGAGTAGGCTTTCGTTATGGACGAGAGGAGGAATATTGGCATGATGAGAGATCATCAACATGTCGGAGGCTGCAACGGTTAAGCGCCCACAAACCCTCTGAATCGGAATCGCTAAGATCTAAAGGTGGCACCTTCGAGTTGTCAAACCCAGAAGACAATGAGGAATTGGAGTGCGCAGGCATTTCCTTCTTTAGAAAGATGATCGAAAGGGGCGCCATGTCGTTGCCTCAATATCCCAATGACCCTCTGTTTCTTTATGTTCACCAACGTAATATAATAATAAAACTTCTTTCTGTATGTCACATGATTCCCTAAATTTGTTATTATCATTATAATTACTTCTATATGTGCATGTGAAGGTGAGGGAAAATTGGGCATTGTGTTCCCAGGGTGTTCGGAGACTTATAGAGAAGACGAATCTTTGTTTCAAGGGCGATCAAGACGCATGTTAGAGAGACGAGGGGAGGAAGAAGAAGACTCAAGTTAGAAAGTGAGGCGAGTGAGGAGAGGAGATGTAATAGCCATATTCTTAGGAGCAGCCTACTGGTGTTACAATGATGGCAACGAGCCTCTCCAAATGGTAGCCATTGCCGATGTATCCAACCCTCAAAATCAGGGCTGCAAGAGTTACCGAGTAAGTATCCCACTCAATTAACTAATAATCATCCTTACTTTTTCCACTAGAAAAAATCTGTAATTTTCATTATTAAGGAAAATTACATATTGTAGATGCTTTTACGCATATGCCGATGTTCACTTTGTACATTGTACCCTTTGCAAAAAGATTTTGTATGAGTTTTCAGTTCAGATTTGCCACGCAGGGCATTCTGTTTGAGCTATTACAGTATGCCTTTCCAGCAACACATCTTACTGTTTCAACAAAAATATGTTAAGCTTATCAAACTTTCATATGTCATATACATGCAAAAAACTTCAGTTTGTTTGATGACCCAGTGTAGTCTGGTATCCCGGGTCTATGTATGGACGATGATAATATTTGTGTTCCTGTTGGCCTTGAATTTCTGTGATCTCCCAAATACCTTTGTCCATCAACGCAGCCTCCTTGGATAATTTGTCACCGCCTTTGTTATGTTCCCTGTAGATATGAGAACATGTAATATTGTTGAAAGCTGCTTTGAGTTCGAGTACCTCATTCAAGATAATGCTGAGAGTATGGATGTGACATGCTGATATTCCATTGAACCAATTTATGATAATTTGAGAGTCCCCAAAAATATTGATGCTAGGGCAGTGATGTCCCAATGCAAAATGGAGTAAATGTCTCAAAGTGATAAGCTCAGCAAATTTGTTGGTTCCAGTGCCCAGACCCGCCTTTATTTTATAATAATGATGCTCAGATTTATGTATGATAAACCCACCCCCACAGCTCTGTCTGTTTGCAGCACCATCAAAATAGGCCCATGGGGCGCTATGATCAATGCATGGAGGAGGATTTGGGAGGCGGGTTTTTGGAGGGGGCGGGTCAGGTAGTTCTCTGAATGTAGCTATAATACCAGCCTCCACCAGGGGCCAGTGAACCTACTTGTCTTCAAATATTATGTTGTTTCTTGATTTCCATAAGTGCCAGCTTACAATTATTGGCAGGTTGGTGATCTTCAATCCTTTTTGTCTCCTTTCCCACTCTATCCAAGCTTCTGTGAGGTCTGTTCCATCCCAATTTCCAGTGTAATTTATGAAGCCTTTAAGATTTGACCAGAGATTCTGAATTGTTCTGCATCTCAAAAATAAATGCTCCGTGGATTCAGAGGCTTCTTTGCATAATACACACCAAGTTGGTCCATACTGTGCCATGTGCATTAGATGTTCCCCCGTGAGAATCTTGTTCCTCAAGATACACCAGGTGAATAGTTTTGAGTGCGGCGCTGCAGAGTGTTTCCATATGTTATGCCACCAGCTAGCTAAGACATCAGGTTTCTTATGACTAATGAGCTGATTGTAGCCTGCCTTAGGAGAGTAATTTCCATCCTCAGCTTGATTCCATATGAGCTCATCTGGCCCCTCTATGATTCTAATATGTGATTCGATCAGAGCCTCTCTGTATTCCTGCCATTCAGGGTGCCATGTTCGGGGCAGATTTAGGTGTTGCACTGTTTTCCATGCCTGGTGGAATATGTCAGAGTTTTCTTGATCAACAATTTGCGCTATTACCTTGACGTCCTGTGTAAGGAGGTATTCCACCAGTTCTTGTGAGAGGATATGCCGCCCGCCGCTGTTAGTCTAGGGGTCAAGACCGATTCGAGCTCGAGTACCATCCCTGATTCTCCATACCAGATTGTCTCTAATTAAGGGAAGAGAGTGTATGAGAGCTTTCCATATGAAAGATATGCCAGATTTGTTCCAAATTGGAAGTTTTATCCAATCCAGGGTGCAGAGAGGCCAGACGTATTTTTGATAAGTGAGACGGGTCCATAAACTCTCAGATGTTAACAGTGCCCAGCTCATTTTCGCAGCCAGAGCTTGTGCGAAGATAGGGAGCTCCTTTAACCCCCAACCTCCCCAATTCTTCGGGATTGCTATCTTTTGCCATCCGATCCAGGCGAAGATACGCTTGTCTTGATTACCTACCCATAGATATCTGTTGCATAATTGTTGTAGACGAGCCAATATGTTCCGAGGGATCCAGGCGAGCGCCATCCAGAATACCGGGGTTGCTTCCAGCATTGATTTGATCAGGACTAACCGCCCAACCCTAGAGAGGTATCTGTGACTCCAACAAAATAGCCTTTTTTCCACTTTAGCTACAAGCCAAGCCCAATCTGCAATGTTTTGGCTTGTGGGTTTTAACCAAAAACCCAAGTATTTTAGCCCCCTGTCCAATAATTGTGGGGTGTATGGGAGAGCCTGCCGGGCAGTTTGAGACTCATTTACAGAGGTCCTGGCTAGAGTTATGGTAGATTTCATCTGGTTGACCTTCATGCCTGTGGCTTTTGAGAAGAGATTTAATATGCGGGAGAAATTTGTGGAGTCCTGTATGCTTCCATCCAAGAGAATTAAAACATCGTCCACAAACAGTAGGTGAGTGAGGTAACATTCTTCTGTTATCTTAAGACCTCTCAAAGCCCCTTCCCTTTTTGCAGTGATGATTAGATGGCTCAAACCTTCCATGCCCAATAGGAATAGGAGAGGCGAGAGTGGACAGCCCTGTCGGAGCCCTCTTTCTGAGTGGAAGAAATGGGAGGCTGAACCATTGATCAGGATGCTGAAGGAGGGTGTAGTTATACAGGCCATGATCCAATTTATGAGGGGATGTGGGAAGCCCAAATGGATAAGGATCATTTTGATATAAAGCCAGCTGACACGGTCAATTGCTTTTGCGAGATCGATCTTCAGGAGTATACATTTGAGGTGTTTAGTCTAGATGGAATGAAGCGCTTCCTGGGCGGATCCAATGGCCTCATGAATCTACCTATCTTCTAGGAAAGCAAATTGCTGGGGGGCGATGTGCTTTGATAGAATAGGCTTGATCCTATTAGCAATTATTTTTTAGATGATCTTGTATATTACATTGCACAGTGAGATGGGGCGGAAATCATCAAAGGAGGTAGGCGAGTCGGATTTTGGGATGAGGGAAATGAAAGTGGAGTTAATGGCGTTATAGAGGCACCCCGATGTTCTGCTTTCCTCAATCACCCCAAGCAGGTCTCCTCCCATGAGATCAAAAAAGGCAATATAGAATTCTATAGTCCAGCCATTCGGCCCAGGACTCTTTTCTTTCTTGAACCATTTAAGAGTGCTTTCCAGTTCTTCCATAGAGACAGGGGCTGTGAGATCTGCAGAGTCCTCATCATTTACAAATCTAGGGAAATGAGTGGCCACATTGATGATTTCTGCCAAATTTGTGCCAGCAGGGCTCTTGTATAAACCTCTGAAGTGCTCCGTACCAAGCTGGGAGAGCTTGTTGAAGGAGTCCGCAAAACCTCCTTCAGGTAGGGGTAGATTCCAGATAGTGTTTGCCACTTTCCTTCCCTTGGTATAATTGAGGAAGAATCTTGAGTTTTCATCCCCTGCTTTCAGCCATGTTGCCCTACTGTGCAATCTGAGCAATTCCTCCCTCTGCTTGAGAAAATGGTTCTTCTGATTTTCCAATTCCACCAATCGGGCTTTGTCATCTCTCGTAACGAAACCCAGATTCCGATCATCCAGAAGAACTTTCAGTTCTTCTTCCACTTGAGTGATCTGAACATCTTCTCTTGCTTTCTTTTCTTTTGCCTAGTTAATAACTAGGTGTTTTAACTCAGTAAGATTTTTACAGAATCCCCTAGCCAATGATGATTCTTTGTCAATGGGATGCGCTTTCCAGTAGTCTGTAACCAATTTAGTAAAGTCTTGGTCCTGAAGCCACACATGATTGAATTTGAATGGGGATTTTGGCTTATGGTGAGGGCCCAGGATTTCCAATAATATAGGGGAGTGATCTGATATCCCTCCCGTTCCCACCCATTGCTTGTAGAAATGAAACTGATGCATCAAGGGTCCTTTCATCAGGAACCTGTCTAATCTACGAGCTAATGCATATGCTCCCACCCTTCTGTTTCTCCAAGTGGGCAGTGGTTTCTGCATAGGTATATCGATGAAGTCATTCTGATCCAAGGTATTTCTCATGAACTCAGTGATGGTGTCCACTTGCGCCATTGAACCCCATGCTTCCCTGAATGTCATTGAAAAATTCATATCTCCTCCCAAAATGATTCGATCAAGAGCCATTAGATTACGATTGAAGAATTGTCTCCAGAAGCTTTCCCTCTATTGGCATGGACCATATATGTTGACAATACGAAGGGATAGGCTGAGATCTGCCGAAAAGATGTCAACTCCAATGAAACCTTGACCACCCCATGAGGAGTCCACCCTGATAGATTTTGGGTTATAACCAATTGCCAGTCCCCCCGATCTTTCGTTAGCATCAATTTCCAAGAACTTCCATCTGGCTGCCAGAGTGTTTAAGGAAAGAGATATAGCCTTGGCAGGGCCAAGTGTTTCTTGAAGGAGAATGATATCAGGTAATTCGACCTCAAAAAGCCGTTTGAGAGCTAGTTTCTTTGGGGCACTAGCTAGGCCCCGACAATTGAAAGATAGAAACTTCATGGGGGGCCGATCCTCGGGGATTTGGCTGCTCTAAGGACCCCGTCAATGGTGGATTGGCTCCCCGATGCGACTTCTGCCCCTGCACGCCTAATGGCTTTGGAAAGATCGGTTTTTCTGCCCCGGGAGGACAGGGATCCAGGGCCCAGTGGGACAATACCCAAACCGGCCTACGGTCTAGAGGCATCCGACTGAGAGGGCCGAGGGCGAAGGGAGTATGGGTGGGAGGAGGGCTTCTTGGAGGATGAAATCGAGGAGGGCGAGGATGCGGGAGGCAAAAAGGGCGGAGCAGTAGACGGAATCAACGGGGGCGAAGGGATGGAGCAATGCGCCATGGTGCAAGATACATTTGAAAAAACGAAATCAGATGAGATGCCAGAAGAAATAGAGGGAGGGATAGGAACAGTGCCCGAGGCCTGCGCGGCTGCTGCAGCTGCCCAAGCCCTTGTCAGTGGAGGAGAAGGCGAGTCTAGCTTTTTCGGTCCTGCTTTCACTAGAGAGCCCTGAGCTGATGCATTACCCCAAGATGGGCGGGGAATGATGGGCGAGACTCCTCTGGATGATAAGGGTGAATTTTTTGAGAGTCTTCTGGGCTTTTGTTCAATGAGCAATCCTTGAAGAGGTGTCCCACTTGGTAGCAGCGATTGCAGCGAAAAGGGACACCTTCATAGTCGAGGATTTGAGTTATGTTGTATTTACCCCATTGCAAAGTAATATTTTCCTCCAGTCCGTCTCGGGTATCCAAGTGCACCAGTACACATGCTAGGGTTCGTTTCTTCGATTCCACATACGAGCGGTCATGATCTAGGTACGTTCCCAGTGCATTTCCAATTCGGATGAGAGCTTCCTCACTCCAATACTGTAGCGGCAGCCCTGGCAGACACACCCACAGAGGTCCTGCTCCTATCTGTTTGCGCTCGGGATCAAATAGGGGGCTCTATCTCTTAAGTAACACTGGTGCCATTTCGATGTGTCAGTACTTTGCAAGTACTAAATCTGTGTAACCCTCTTTTGCAAAGTGTAAGGAGAACCACCCCCTCGGGAGAACATGAACCTCCGGCAATTCTATGAGCAGGACCCCCTAGATTTCTTTTACCCATTGCGTCAGTCTGCCTGCTGAGAAAACATGCCCCCACACATGTCCTACCAATACCATTCGTGCCATGGTCATTGTTTCCCTAGGTCCGATGGATCGCCGAATGCTATGGTAATATCTTTGGCCGTCGCTCTGATACACTTTGATTTCCGCTTCTTGGTTCGTGGCGCCGACGAAAGATCCACAAATGGGTTTTTTACCCCATCCGGGAGGGAGGGTTTCGTGGGCTTTACATTAATGGCTGGGGTGACGAAACATCCTGATGGCCGCGTCCCTGTGTCTTGGAGGGTTTGTGCTTCCGTCACCCGGGATCCTTCTTGTGCAAGTGTTGGATTGTGTGGCGGAGATGGAAATGGGATGAAGGACAGAGAATCGGGAGAGAGGGAAGTGAGGAGGAGTGCCGTACTAGGTGAGAGGGGTGGGGATTCCAGTCTGGGCGGCGAGGCAGTTGCGTGAAGGGAGTGCGGATCTGGATGGGAAACCATAGGAGAGGTGTCCAGAGCATGAGTCTCCGCTGCGGCTGGTGGAACAGAAACTGGGACCATAAAATTAGGGCTGCTGAATATAATATGTCGTTCCAGCGGATCCTCGAAATAATCCACGAGGTCTGTTTCCATAAAACCCTCCATGTCGGTCAACCGACTGTTAATCGGCATTGAAAGCTGGGCAGGTGCGTGCTCGACCCCGTCGTCCAGTACATGTACAGGCTGGTTTATGGACAACAGCCTGCGGTCCTGTGGTTAACAATGAGCTCTTACCCTAACTATGTTATAAATTCTTTCATTTCATTTTATGGCTGACTAAGGGGGTAAAACTGTATACATGCACAGCCCCACCCTCTCGTTGGGCAAGGCTCATCATCTAGTCATGGTCGTCGTCATGAAGAGGAGGGAGAGGAAGAAGCAAGAGGGAGAGAAAGTGGGGCAATGTGTTTGCAGGGTTTAGCAAGCGCTCTTTGGCCGAAACGCTGGGCGTGAATGATGAAACTACAAGGAGGCTTCAACAAAATCAATGATCACGACGTTTTACGAGGGTTGAACGCGACTGACGACTCAGCTTACCTGCCCCTCAATCTCGATCTTGCTAGGAGAGGTAGAGGGAGAGGGATGATGTTACTCATGGATTGCATCAATTTGATTCATATGTAATGGAGAATGGCATGGAAGAGATTGTGTGTGAACTACTTGTAAGGCACAATGCTGATAACCCGCAGGATGTCGCTGTCTACATAAGAGATGGGGGATGGATGAATATAGTCAACCGCTACAAACTTCCTGTACTCAAGTATTTGAGATTAGGAGGCAAGAGGGTTGTTCTCCACCTAGTAAGCAATAACCTTTATTTGTCCGCTTCACTTATA